>DWLS01002630.1:0-17665 GCA_018246255.1 Pachliopta kotzebuea | reverse complement strand
ATAACCGTGCGCTCCGCCCCAGGGGCGCGAGGTATGCAATTTAATGCATTTCCATCATGTAAATCAAAAAAAAAAAAGGAGCTCCGGTGGTACCTAGACGGCATTCGGCATAAGAGACCTACCACCAATGGATTATATATTACTATTACTTATTAAAGTAATTATAACTAACTTGCTAAAGCTTTGCTAATGGAAGATGTATTTAAATCCGAAACCCCTAATGAAAACGATGAAATCCTAATTAGTAAATTGAAAACCAATTTGACCTCATGACCTTAAATTACAAATGAACACATCCGCAACGAATGCTACTATGTACGATATCTTAGTTAAAGTGAACGGGTAAGTGAAAGAGGGAATGATTTCACTAATATTTACGCAGGATTACCTTGGTAATCAGGGTATTACGGCCCGGAATGAATGAGATTGAAATAGAAGGAGGCCCGACCGGATACGGATGTGATTCTGTACAATGTTTAGATTACTGTGATTGATTAAACTTAGCTTTAGCTTTGATGGTATCTTGATGTGTTATTTCGGTTGTAAATAGTCTTTTTTACCTCTTTCATAAATTGTTATATATACACCTAAGATTTTTTAAAATTTCCAAGGTTCTTATATAAAAAATAGTAGCATCATTAATCACTATTAGTTATCTATTATTATCATTGTTGATTAATCCGCCTGAAGACCTAGGTCTCTAGCCTCGCTCTCGAGGATATCCTCAGTTCCGTACTAGATATCAAGCCTTCGGCAATGTACTGAGGAGGTTTTAGAGGGTATAAATCCTAAATAACCCTGACTTCCCCTCAAAAGCAGGGTATCTTTTAAAGATTTCACTCGTGCCAAAGAAGAATGTTCCTAGCCCTTAGTAAGCAATCTGAATTAGCAATGGGCTGGAGTAGACCTTTCTTAGAGAGGAGACCGCATGGGCAAACGTAGCTTATAGAAGAAGACTGGGCTAAGTGTCGTTCCTTGGGAGAGGTCCACATCCAGCTATGAACTGACGCATGCTAGTGATGATATATAAATTTTTAAGGGATGTTTCTGAATATTGTTTAGGTGTATATATGGCGTTAATTGATAGATTAACTATCAGTAATATAGATTTGTATATAAATTGTGTATATTTATATAAATTGAACTCAACCCACATGCCTACCTCCACCAAAGATAGCTACTCCATTAAGTCCTGCGTTATTTGCCTTTTTTACGCGATTTGTTTGTGTTTAAATATAATATTTCTAATAATACAAATATACATTCTGAAAGATCTAGATTTCGTCTAAAAAGGTTTAAGATTCTTTCATCATAATCCTAGTATACTAGTAATATTTTTTAGATATTCTGTACTTAATATACCCTTACCTACAAGCTTATAGCTATTTACATTACGCTTTAATATAGAATTAGTATATAAACTAAATTTGGAGAAAAAAAATGTTTGTACACTCTAAAGCGGCAGAATTGTAAGTTGCTGTGTAAAGAACTTCAAGATTTTGAATAATTAACCTTTATGAGTTTTATTAATTTGGCCTAAGTGTAACTTCAATCCTAAGCAGAGAATCAATTCCTTTATCTTCTCATAAAAGAGATGACAGGTGTACCGTTACTTGGTACATTTAATGATCGACAATAACAATACCAATTAACTCTTTCGTTACCCATCAGCCCGAATTCGGTACGCCGGTCCATCTGATATCGGATTAACTAATGATCTATAAAATATCAGCATCCCACATCTCGAAAGCGTTCAATTGATACAATAGGGGCCAATTGTTTGATAGCAGCGACCAAATCTCCCGCTATCAAACAATTGACAAATTTAAGCCATTTCATTTTCTACGCTTTTGCAATAAAGCTTAAAATTAAGCTGCTTACTTATCGACTTCGAGACTACCAACATTGACATTTTGTTCACGGACAAAATTTTAAACAATAACAGACTTTAAAGGTTTACGTTAGCAACAAACTTAGCTTACACGCAGACGCAGATAGATAGATTTTATTGATAGTGTACATTTACGGTAATAATTAAGTTACGACGTTATTATTTTTATTGGGGTCGTTTATATTAAAAGGGCGGCTTGTAATGGGCCGGCTGTTAATAGAGACGTTTATGAACCATTGTACGGAACCAAGACGCCGGAGACAATGGCATTGTGTTGTAAAAATGTATGAGAGGAAACGGGAACGGTCGCTGCGCCGGCCGTTGCTTAACCTACAAATGTACTAGCATTGTTTCAACAAACTTGGTAATACCCAACTTCACTTAGAGAAAGGGAAATTTAAAACAAATTATCAATACAGAGAAATGTATAGCAAAACAAAAATCTATTATAATTCATAGAAACATGAAGCTGTGAAGTCCTCCCCAATGTTTGACTAAGCGACATCCGCACAAACTCTCGACAGTATCTTTGAAATATAACATCTCATCTACTTTTGATAGCCACAAAAAAAAATCTTTTGAGTTCTTCAAACGCTTAATCTTTTGTACTGCACATGAAAAGGTTTCACACGTGAGTAAACACGCGGGAAAGAGTGATGCATTGCCTATAGAGCGGCGCCGTCGTGGGGGAGCGCGTCTCCGTTGAAGGCATCAGTGATTAACCTATCAGTAAATAGTATTACCATTTAACCTTACTACAAAAGAGTAGAGTACATTCCTCGTTAAACCATGAGTAGGAGATGGACGGAGATTAAAAGGTAACTCAATACCGATAGGGTTGGTATTGATAGAAATCTCCATAAGATAGACCAACGACATAATTGTTAAGATAATAAGCATACTATGTTCCGGTTTGAAGGGTGCTGTGTATATATATGTTATGGGCAGGCGTACCACTTAGCATCTGTTAACGTCATACTTGACTGATCAACCCATTGAATAAAAAAAAATCGTATCCCATTATAACCACATTACGAGTAATGTGCGGTGATTAATATACTTTATACACATGTCAATAGTTTGTAGTATCCTTTAAGAGAGTCTTATTTCCATCTGAAGCAGGCTGATGATGATGAAGTCAATATAAGAAAGAAGCTGTGAAAAGTTAGTTTAATTGCCTTTTGATTCTAACTTGAGCGAATTGAAAAAGTTAACGATACAATTGTTAAGTTCATTTGAAAGCCTAATTAGTTCAAAGATGAAGAAGTTGATGGGACAAATATTAATCTAAAAATAAATCAATATCACTGCAATATATTTCATAATTTTTTTAAAGGTTTTTGCAACTCCTAAAATTAGGATCCAATAGGTGGAGTTAATGACTACAGGCATTTTCTACTAACAACCCAGGAGGTGGGAGATGATGTGGTAGGTGAAGTGTGAAAGTTGGATTTAAAGTTTAACACATTCACTACCTACCACTCGGATCCGAGCGAGCGGCTCGTTCATCTTCTAGCAGTCAGTAAGCCACCTGTATTTAAAGTATTCGTACGTTGTTTTACGCGATCACTCTGATGTTATAGTTAACTTACTTACTTATTAAAATAATAGTAATAATCATGTAAATTCATCTATATTTTTAAATATTCCTATAAACTTAATCAAAATTTACCTTCAAAAAAAATTTGTTCCCAGGTATCGCTTTCCATTATTTCGAAGACAGTGAATGTGTTAAAAAAAATAATATTCATAATGTGATACATATATATACATACATATAATTCTGTATATAAATTAAAGTTTATAGCTTAATATTATCATAACAGAGGAACGGAGGCAATAAACAAATTCGCAAAGAAGGCAATAAAGTTAAGTGTCGTTGTAAAATTAAAGTGGCTGAGATAAAATGAAATTTATTGACCCCCAAGAATTACGCTGAATCGTACAATATCAGCAGCTGTTGCAGATTCTTACTGTCCAGAGATAAACTACGCCCCAGTAATGGACTCTGGCAATATTACTGCTAGACTGTGTTGCTATGACGAGCTCGAGCTATAATACATATTATTAACAATTTTGCATTGACTATGATTTAGTCAAGCGTGTGTGTGTACGAATTTAGTTGTGGTCGCGTCCTGGCCAAACAGTAAGGCCGACCAAAATGAAACTTGGCATTAATATTGAGGTGGTTTTCAGTCATATCCGGTTCCGAACCACCAACCGGAGGAGGGACCAAAAGTCACTAAATACCATAACTATGCATATTTTCAACATTATTCTTATAGAAATATGTTGATCGTATAAAAATTACTATTGACATGTACTTCCGGTATAAACGGCCAACCGGAAGCGGGATCAAAAGTCACTAAGTACCATAACTATGCATACTTTTGTCATTATTCTTATACAAATATATTCCTCGTAAAAGAATTACTATTTTTGTGCACTTCCGGTATAACCGCCCAACCGGAAGTGGGACCAGTAGTCACTAAGTACTATACATACTGCATACTTTTGACATTATTCTTACATAAATATGTACCTCGCATAAAAATTATTATTTATATGTAGTTCCGGTATAACTGACAAACCGGAAGTGGGATCAAAAGTCACTAAGTACCATAACTTTGCATATTTTTGACATTATTCTAAAACAAATAATACTATTGACATTTGCTTCCGGTATAACCATTCAACCGGAAGTAGGGCCAAAAATCACTAAGTATTTTAATTGTGCATATTTTTGATATCTTTATTGACGTAAAAGTATTCCTCGTCATAAAATATTTTTTAGATACTTTCGGTTCTGTCAACCAGCCGGAAGTTGACCAAAATTTGAATTTCTAGATATATTTTTAAAGATCGTCATGATTTTTAAAATCTATTTTTCTCTTTCTATTATTTCTCATTTATTTTCCTATGCTCTATTTTTTTTATCCTTTCATTACTTTTCTTATATATTTTATTTCCTATGCCCTTATATGGATATCAACTGCCACTATAATGTGAATTTTAAATAAAAACCAAAATTCTCCGCTACTGTGTATATAAAAAATTAAGAACGTCGACGTTTCTTTATCACACACAACGGAGACTACCGAAATGTTCACATCGAGCTGATCAATTTGTAGTGCAATTAAAACGAATAACGTCCACTCGACACCGCTCTCAGTCCCTTACGAGATCAGACTGCCGATCGTTACCGCGGTAATTTCACTCGCTACTACATTCGTTACGAGTTTGGTAGGGTTCTTAGAAATATAATTGAAACGATTTGCGGCAATCAGCGGCTGTTCAAAGGAGTTGTAAAAATGTACTGAGAGGCGCGTCACGTGCTCCCAATGACTCGAACTCGTTACAGGATGCAGCTGTCTCTTTCCCGCACTGAACTATTCATATAACGCCTTCTCCGTCTAACGAGTGGACAGCATCAGGACACTCCGCCGCTTACTAAACAATAAAAGAAAACACGTTTAATAATTTTTGAGTTCCCGTACCAAATTAGCGCTCGGCTTCGCATTGCGCCATTTGACTTGTCGCAGTGGTGCTGCACCAGATGTCTCTGGAGACAGGGTTACATGGAGACTTGGATATCAGTAGAGTTTCTTGGAACCAACCCAGTTGGTGCTACAGTTCTATTGTATATGTGAATTCATAACCATTTCAACATTATGAGAGGAACAGTTCTTAATATTTCATCATCAACGACTTCATTAATGTTTAGTTAACAGTTTCAATTCATTGTAACTTAGTTATTTGAAATTAAGTGATTGTGGAGATTAAAAAAAAATGTTGCTTATATAATGACCTCTCTGCTTTAGTATATAAAAAGACACGAGAACTACAACACCTTGATTTTTTTCGACGGTAAAAGCAAGACTTTTACCTGCTAGTAAATGATAGATACAACAGCGCTAGTAAAGATGTTATATACTACACCACATTACGCTCATCGCCTTGAGAAATATGTGTTTTTTATATATATATATAGCGAATAGTACATATGATATGATTACTGACGCCTTGGCACAGTCGCTGCCGACCTTGAAGGAGGAAGTTGTATCCTTTCTCGAAGGTCCCAATTGTAATGATTTTAAAAATTGTAAAATAATATGAATTTTTGTTTATTTATATGACAGTATCAATTATAAAAGATGTGCACTTGACTATTGTCGTTCCGTAAACGTGTAATCGATATATGAAATATTTATATAATATATTCTAACAATTGTTATTGTAGAATCTCTCCTATTTTAATACTACATGTATCATTAATTTAGTCAATCCAAAATACGTATAGTGATAAATGTATTTGAACTACGTATGTAACTATTATGATTCCACTGATATTCTTTGTTATTCTTGTCAAATCGAATCGATATGCTAAAGATTTACATTTGTAATATGATTGTAAATGTTAATAATAATTTTAAAAGACTTAATGTGAAACTTACTGTTGGATAGGGTTGTATATTTATTTATTAAAAAAGGATTGACTTTCGTATGAAACGTGGCCGTCAATAGTTAGTGGGTATATAAGAGGTGACCAACAGACGGAGGACACATTACGATAATTGTACGAATCTAAGTGGAAGTGCTGTAACTTTGAACGAATATATGTCTTACAGAAGTTGAGTGGTTTAATTTTTTTACACAATGTTGTACTAATTCGGAAATACTACGTCAATTGATTCCACAAAGTAGTAAGACAGCGGCAGGAATCAATCCGAACAACTCCTCGGAATACTCCCTTTTTAGTATATATAACCACGCTATTTGATATATAGCTTAAAGTGATATTAGTTGTTATATATACAGGTGTACTTAAGTTAATACTTAAGTAACGAGACTTGTTCATTTCAATGTTCACCGGCGCTATGTTGTTCTGGAATATTTAGCTTAATAAATAAATCACGAACTAGCGCAGTTTGTGTATTACTAACTTAAAGTTAAACAGTTAACTATATGGTAATATATATTATTATGATCGTAAGTAGATAATAGTCGTTTAAAACCGTTACTGCTGATATAATAAATCAATTTTCGTTTAGTTATCGTTCTTTAATTAATCTTTTAAGATCTTTTCTTTTCGGTCCGCAAATATGAGCGAGCGTGGATAGGTATAATTAGAGGTGGCAGATGTGATTTGTCATTGCAGCGGGATGGTGGTGGTGGGGGTGGGGTTGGGAGGGGAGGTACATCCGGCCGTCGAGGAGCGTCTCCAGCTCACACCGTCACAGAAATAGACCTCGCTTACTCATTGTTTTGCTCAGCCGCAGCCGCTGCGCGTGATTTCAAATCTGTCGCAATTTGAAGTGATGATATCTGTTTGGATTTGAATTAAGAAATAGTTATACAAGTTCAATCAAATCATCTCAACTTTCCCACTATTGGGACTTGGCTCCTTTTTATGAGAGAACACAACACAAGGATATCGAAGAAGCTGATGTTATTGGTTTTGTATTTCCAGGATGTTGATGTTCAGGACTCTGCAAGCTGATCTATGTAAATAAATATATAAGGGAGATCAGAAAGCCAAGAAGAAAACGATGAAGGAAGGCTCGAAGAGATGGACATAGATATAAGTGGAAAGAGAAAGGGGGAGAGATAATTCAATAAATACTTATATATGTAAACTGTACCTTAACCAAATTCAAATGCGTTCACCTTGTGGTAAGTTATGTACTTGTCCATAACAACGCTGGTTAATATAGATATGTTTTGTAGCGGAGGAAATCTTCAAAATATACCATGCTTTTGAGGGGAAGTCAGTGTTATGTGGGATTTATACCCAGTAAAACCCTATCGGTGGTCATCCTCAGTGCATTGCGGAAGGTCCAGGGTCCTTCCTGCACTGTTGAGCATATCCCAGGGAGAGCTGTTGCCTTCCCCAACAGCTATAGTAAACTGCGATAGAATATGAGACCACTTGGTACTTCTCGGCAGCCCTGGGCTCACTAAATATACAATGAAGGCAGCGATGAAGGAACTGTGAAAGGCGATGCATGTAAGAACAAGCGGAAACAGAAAATTGTAAAAGAATGTAAGAGGGAAGAGATAGAACAGGAATAGCTATAAAGAATAAATGAACAACAAAAGAAGAAATAAAATCAATGTCTCTCTTTACGGAAGAACTAAAATATTAAAAGAATACAGAGATGGTCCCAACCTACAGTAGTATACCAAAAATCGTATTACGCTCGTCACTTTAATACTTGAGGTGTTATCTCGTTACCGCAGTAACTTCACTAGCATACAGCACCTTCAAATCGGAACACAGTAATGTTACTACATTACTAATAGACTGCTGCGATAGGAGCTGCGGTGGTACCTAGACCGTCTCTGTCAACTGAGACCTACCATCAGTCTCCACTTAGAAACGTAACTTAGCTTAGGCTATATATATTCAGATCGATCTTCAGATCTAATTACTAGTAAAAGACTTCTATCTAATTACTAGTAAAAATATCATACTAATAGTCTTACAGGAACTTCATCAGTTTACAGACGTCCACCGCTGGATATTGACTTCCATCAATAGTGAAGGAATTTGGGCCGTATCATACTACGCTGGCCCAATGCGAGGTTTGTGAAGAGCCAGAGCATTTGTTGATTATCAATCTTCACTGGTGAGGTGGCTTTAGTTCCGTCAGCCGTGGAATTTAAACCCCATATAAAAAACTTAGCGACACTTAATAGTTTTAAGACTGCAATTAAGTTACAAAGAGCTCGTTAACACCACTACTTAATACAAATTAATTGCCTTAAAATTCAAATTTGGTTAAATTTTAATTTCAAGCAAAAATTTTAAGTCTTCCCAAAATTTGAATTAATTATGACAACTTGAATTTACTGCTAATGAATATTTAATTTTTGCAGAATTTAATCATGTATTCTTACCAGAAAGGATCTTATGTGTGATATAGCTTATTGAGTTATACTTTCATTGCGAGAGTTTGGTTTCTTGGGATATTTACATGATTTATATTAGTTAGTGGGTGTTAGGGGTCCCAAATAATACCTCAAAGAACGCAAGCTGACCTCACCAGCTAATGGTGTGCTCTGCTGATGAACTAAGACTCTGACTCTTTACCAACCCTCATTGCGATAGCGTGAAGTGAAACGGCTTAAATCTACATTGAAGTGAAGTTTATATCCAGAAGTGAAATTTTCTTTTGATTCGATGAGGCGATGAAACGAGACATTCACTTAATAGTAAGTTATATACATTCCCATAGAATGGAGCTGATTAAGCACACTAGCATACAGCAATCCTTAAACACAGTAATATTTGCTAACATGCATTCTATTTGGCGGTAGAAATAGCTGTGGTTCTTACTTAAATGGTGAAGGAGATTTACAACTAGTGAAATTCCGTCGGATGATAATGATGGTGTTGTTCGTTAGTCCAAGTACTTGTGATATTTAAGAAAAAGCTTTACTGAGAAATGAGTAATATTAATTTGTATGAAATGTACGATACCATCAAGTTGTTTTTCTTTGTTGTCTTGAAGTTAAATAGGTGCTGTAATGTAGTATAAGTAATTGGGCCGTATTGACAGAGGAATTGAAGGATGACCTTTTTGTTTTTTAACGCAGGAGGAATCTTTAAAATATACTCTGATGTTGAAGTCAGGGTTATGTGATTTATACCCATTAAAACCTATTGATGGTCATCCTTAGTGCATTGCGGAAGGTGCTGGGATGTAATACGTAACTCTCCGGTGTCTCCTTGCATTACTAAGAACATCTCGACTGAAAAACCTACGAATCGATTGCATTGACTTCTATATATATATATATGTGTATGTGTTTGAAAGAATAAAGAAGAAGGAAGATTGTCGCGTAACGCAACGGCGTCGCTCTCTCGCGTGTTGGCTACTAAAATGACGTGTTTTAATGTTAATATTAATAAAACGAGCAGTAATATATATAGAAAAAGTGTTTAAGAATCATCGTCCCCATATATATCTCCCCATTTATATATATATATCAGCTGCATATCGGGTTGTAGCTGAAAATCAGTGTGTGACCTCCAGCAGGTGAGCGATTTACTGATCTACCTACTGGATCAAACAAAAATCACTGAATATGTTTGTGTGTTTAATCTCAAGTAGTCCATGTATATGTAACGGTAATCGATCTATCTATTTATCTATCCATATATATATATTTTGATAAATAATCGATTCTTCTCAGCGCCGGGGCTCGAACGGTATCTTATCGTAGTGAATCCCGAAAATGAAGTGGGCGCGTGTCTCATGAGTTATTCATAAAGCTCCACCAACTTGCGCTGCAAACGGGCCCCCGGCACAGCCTGCGATGAGTTCCTGTATGGGAACATATGATTGAATTCCTACTAAATTTAGCGCCTAGTAAAATTACTGGAGTAACAAGCTTTAAGTCTCGCTCGATTGCAATGTGCTTGTACTAACTTAACCAGTAAGCTTATCGCTTACATACAGGCTAACTTTACTTATCGTGTCAGCAGGTCGAATAACAAAAAAATACTATTAAGTCTATTACCGTGTAGAGGTCACTTAATTACAGAAGTAACACTAACTTAAAATGGAGAAAAGGAACTGTAAAGAATCAACAGATTAGTTTTGTATGTATTATCATATATATGTATATTTTTGAATATACAAATACTGTAAATTTGTTTAAGTTAAAAATTCAACTTTATCACATTTTTTTTATTATAGGCGACAACGGGACGAGACGTTCACCTGATGGTAAGTGATACTCCTGCTCATAACAACGCGGCGCTGGTTAAGATACACAGTACCACATTGCGCTCGTTTTGAGACGTAAGGTGTTAAGTCCAGGTTAAGAATCTGTGTAAATAAATATATAAAGAACTCTAAAAATATGAATTTGTTACAAAACTTTAAATAATCATATTACAGTCAAAGCTCAGTAAGTAATTTTGCTTATTAACTTAGCCGTATCCATTAGCTGATTATTTTCTTCAGTACAGTACATTAAGTTATTGTCCGGTTTGCGGGGACCTGCGGGAACGTCGGACATGTCTATTATGAAAGCACATATCGATGTAATTACGGACCCGCGGCGCCGGATAGAATGTGAAGGTCCCAGAGAAAGTAAAATACTTAAATGCGAACGCTGCGGATATTTATCCGACCCCTGCCACGCACAAAAACCCCTTATTATGATTGTGGTAAAAAAAATCCATCTTGCCCGGACCGCGAATAAATAGGGCCCTGCAACTCAATTTGGCTTTACATATTTTTTTTTTGATCCGGTCCAAGTCCGGTTGGGGCCGGTCGTAAATTGTTAATCCGGACAAATTGAGCGAGGGGCCCGGGCCGGGAGGGAGGGAGGGCCGGCTGTCCGACTTCCGGTTTTACACAACGCTTGCCCGGTCTGCGGCTGCTGCAACCTGGATTTCAGCTAGACCCACCAACGAGGTATAAATGCAGCGGTGACTACCCACCTGTCAACCTTCAATATGCAGTACACGTTTTAATTTTATTCCATAAGCTATTGATTCTTTATTAAATGAAGGGAATTAGCAGGAAGTTCGCCCGATGTTCGATGCAGCGCTTGCCCGTAACTAGTTACTCATACAAATACGAATATACTTTAATTGTGCACTATCACAAAAAAAAAGAAAGTACGTTCGGATTTTCACAAAAGGCGACAACCTTTGAGTAGAAATTTAAAAAGTAGACCAAACCGGGAGGGTGCACACGAACAGTGAAAAGAAATAACAGCTATTTTAACTGATAAAACGATACATCATAATAGACCGGATATAACATTTATAGACAAAATTAACAAACAGGCTTACTTAATAGATATAGCAGTCCCTAACACTCATAATTTACAAAAGCTAATTGCTGAAAAAATTACTAAATACACAGAATTAAAAGAAGTCACAAGAATTCGGAAGATGAAGGATGTATTGTACCGTTGGTGCTCTCCACAACTGGGGTAATACCGAAACAGTTATCATTATATTTAAAACAATTAAATTTACTATCAAGTTTATATTTAAAAATAGCAAAAAGCCGCAATCATTAACACCTGTCGTAATGTAAGAAAATTTTTACAAGAAAATACCACAAACAGTAACATAACAATAGAAAATGGACACCACTTGGCTTAGGCCCGTGGTATTTATTATGAACCGAAATCCCGTCGAGATTTTGAGAAAAAAAAATACCGAAACAAATAATAACAAACATAGAATAAAATAATACAGCTGTCAGCTATTTTACTATGTAAATAATATATAAATACAATAGTTTCATGAGCATGTTGATCATGTTATAGCCAAATTAGAGCTGCAGGTAGTGTCTTCGACAAGTTTTTTAAACGATTTAATAGTTTCATTGCATCGAATAGAGAGGTAAGGAGTTCCATAGCTTCACAGCGTACAAAGTGAACGATTTTGAGTAGATAGAGAAGTGTGTGGAGGAGTAAAAAGAGAGAAGTTTGTACCAAAACGCAAGGTGTGGTCATGAGTGTGGTGTGTAAACTTAAAGCGTTCTTTCATATAATGTGGAGCAAGTGAATTGTACAGTATGTAAAGTATATAGAATACTAACTAATGTTAAAAAAAAGATGATGACAAAATTGTAAGGATGAGGCGGTTTTTGGAATGAGAGTCGACGCGTGGATGAGAATAAGAAATGGAAGAAAGATAACATGGAGTGAAGGGATAGAATATGGAAAGAAAGGAAAATTAATAAAAATAAAGAAATCCAAATCCCTTACCCACAACACGAAGGGGAACTAGTAATAAAAAAAGAAAAAAAAACTAGTTACTAACGGTATACACTGCTTTACATTGCCTTCATACTTGAAATGTTATTCGTTACCACAGTAATTTCACTTACTAATCAAACCTTCAAAATTTATGCTTTAAGCTTTCAGAATCAGAAGGAAACGCCGTTTAAATCTCTATTGCTTGAGCAGGAATATATAAGGTACTGAGGTACTTTACTTAATGTGAGCGTGTCGAGGAGAAAAGCGTAATTCGGGGCAGACACCACTTAGTGTGTTAGCACCGTCTTATTCGCTTGGTTATCTGTAAAATCTGTAATTTTAGTCGTGTGTATACAAATTATATATTTCATAAAACACCCGTGGGAGCGTCGCGCTGTAAAATATATATGGAGTAGCAGAGGTTGCGATTGCACGTACTACCGAACTCTGCATTTTACTGTATGACAATTTTGATCGTGTTAATTGGTGGTGGGTGGTGGACGGCGGGTGGCCGAGCTTTCGCATCCAACATGACTGGTGATTAATATATATAAAATTTTAATATTAACGCACATTTTATTCCGTGTAATACGTGAACTATAAACGCGGACCTTGCTTTTGCAAAATTTGACCGGAGCTTTTAAATTTGTCATCGCTTCTGCTTTTTTAATTTTAGTACTGTATGCTATTTCGTTTTTTGTGAAATACATAACAAAAGGTCTATGCCCCGCAGTCGGAAACCATTGGTTAAAATAACAAGTATAGTAAAATGAAAATCACCTCGTACTGGAGAAGATTTCGAATATCCATCCTCATATTCACTGTACCCTAAATATAAGGCGAGTAGGTAAGAACAGGGATGTAAGGGATCCCACACACCACACGGATCCATGCTAACCTCACCTGCTCGTGAAGAAATCTGCTAATCAACACACGATACTGTAGCTCCTTACCAAGCCATATTAAGCCAGCGTGAAGGCAGACTGCCGAAACCCCAATATTAGGAGAAGCCTATCTCCAATGGAAATCTATCGGCTGATGATGAAGTAGAAACAAGTGTAGAAGATCGTAGTGGTTGTTCCTGTACCAACAAATACGTCATATACATTTTAAAGCTCCAGGCTCCAGCACAGGCTGTTGATGATGATGATGATGAAATCTTCTATAGAGTCTGACATGAGCTCATTGTGTTAATGCTTAGTACTTCATATAAAGAAGTGAACAGATGTTAATCTGCAACCGTCTAAAGGTACTTGCTTGCTACTTATGAGGTTCAAAAAAAAACCATGGTTCAGTTGATGATAAAACTCTATCTATAAGTAGACGGAACTATTACAATACAGTACACATTTTTTTGGCTGGTAAAGGTTTTTGATTGTTTACTCTTTGTCTCCGTGACCTGTCCCTATTGTCTATTGTCGAACAGTTCATTATATTCGACACTCACATTAACCGGATGGATAAATTAAAAAAAATATATTACCCGGCAAGGTTGAAGGCTCGGAGCTGGTTACGGCAACACACTGGCACTTAAGTAACATCCGATGCCGGCTGTTCCGTCCTGATCTCTTTTCATTAGGGCCCTGTTCCAGTTACTTTACTCGACGTTTTATCTCGAAAGGACCTCTGGGGCCGGGCGGATCAACTGACCTTTGTTGCCGTAACTAACTTATCTGAAGGATAACGTTTACTTACATTGTAGTGTTTAAGTTCTAAGTTATTCCGTGTTTCTTATTTGAGTTCGCAATCGGATCAGAGAATAGAAAGAGATAGAATCACTTTAAATTAAATAAAATTTTAAAAGGAAATAGGAATAACTTGTGGTTCCGTCTAGGTAGGTACCAAAACAACTGCTTTTTCTACCGCCAAATAGTAATGTGCAGACATTACAGTGTTCCGGTTTGAAAGGTAAGCTAGTGAAATTACTGGGGTAATGAGACTTAACAACTAACGTCTCAAGGCGATGAGCGCAATGTGGTGCTGTGTATACCATCTTAACCAGCGTAATGTTATGTGCAAGCGTATCACTTAATCAGGTGAACGTCTTGCTCGTCTCGTCGCTTCATTCAATAACAAAAATCTAAATAGTCACAGCAGCTATATCCTCTAAATCATTTAGCAGAGGCCGTGATAGCCTAGTAGTTTGAACCTTTCACTCCGAAGGTACCGAGTTCGAATCCGGCCTGCACGAATATATTTTTCAATTTACGTGCAGTTAGTATAACACCAACTAAAACCACGTGCTCTGGCGGTGAAGGAGAACGTCGTGAGGAAACCTACATATCTATGTGATGATCGTGATTGGACTAGTATGTGGAATGGAAAAGGCAATGCCGACACCACTATATTATAACTGACAAGGAAGTCGTCGTGTGGTTCACTGCATGGTGACCACAACTTTCAATCATGAGAAAATACGACTTAGAGGAAGTATAACACCAACTAATATCACGTGCTTTAAGCCATGTACGAAATCGCGAAGCTGTAAAAAAAAGCGATTTACCAAATTTCAAAAGAAAAATATTAATGAAGCAAAACCAGTGTTTTCGGGTTATTATGACCGGGAGTTAATGGGACCGGATTTTAATGAAAGCAATCATTTAACCGGTTAATGACGTCGGACTTCCTCAATAGGAAATACGTCAAGAATAAACTAGACGATAAAAATCTAAAATCAAATCGCGACGGAGTAGGAGGGGTCCATCCCGGGAGATTAGGAGGCTGCGAGGCCGGAGTCACTCCGTAATTGTCGTTTAACTTTACTACTATTGACAGGGTGCCCATTATCACACAGCGGCCCATCGAGGATTATTACATATTTAATGAAAATCACTCAAAGATTATATTAGATTTTATTGTGGTTATATACTTCTTAACAATAAGAATATTTAACAAAATATATATACATTTAAGCGGAGTGTTATAGTGAACAGCGCAGTTCAACTCGATCAATCGTCTTTCACAGCACCCGCGAGAAATTAACCGGTTCAAAAATTCCAGTCCAGAAATGTGTGATGGATAAATAATGCATCGCAATAAGAAGCGGATCCGGGGCACATAGCTGGTACACAAAACATCAAATGGTACATCTGAACTGTCGCGTAACCCACTATCCTCTACTCCCCAGGGCGAAGTTTACTCAAGTTATTTATTTACGCAAAATACGGACAATTTCGTATCAATTTACTGTTTGAAATTACATTTCTTATTGTACCTACGGGATGTTATAGGTCCCACACAACAACTCACGAAACCCAAGCCAACTTTGTATTGTGCAGGCATGGTAGGAGACAGCTCAGATTCTCGAATTGTAGGAATGTGCTCAGCAGCAGTGCAGGGGGGCACCAGTCCAAGTCTATCCGCAATTCACTGAGGATGACCACCGAGGGTTTTAATGGGTATAATTCCTACAACCCTGACTTTCATTCTGAAGCAGGATATCTTTAAATTTACTTAGCAACAAAAGAAAGAGAACAGAATGTGTGGAGACGTTGTGAGATGGTGAGAAAGTAATGGAAGAGGTAAGGCAGCGGATGTTGGCGAGAGATGGTAATGATTTCCTTTGTAGAGATCTTCTTCTAAAATCCAATTTTTTCAATACTGACTATCGTAGTCATTATATGCAGTAAACAACATAACGATTTCCTTGGCATTTATAATGGAGTGGTGTTGCCATTGCCTTTTCCATCACACATACTAGTCCGGCGAATATTCATCACATAGATATGTAGGTTTCCTCACGATTTTCTCCTTCACCGTCAGAGCATATGATATTAGTTGGTGTTACACTAACTGCACGTGAATTGAAAAATTCATTGGTGCAGGCCGTCCTCCAAACCACTAGGCTATCACGATTTTTTTGAATATACAAAAAAAAACTAAAGCGCATACAATTTGTGATTATTTTATCCTATATAAATGTTTTCCTTTGCATATTATTAATAACAATATGTATGTAGCACAGCACGCGGCGACCAAACAAAAACACGGCCGATGTAAATTGTATCTTTAATTTGGATCGCAGCGGAATAAACATGAGGATGCAGATCAGCGGCAGATCGTACCGCGCCAAAAAACAATTAAACACTGCGAATATATATATATATATATATTCAAGCAAAGCGTTCAGGTAGCACAGAAATCAGAGCCAGGGTTGTGGGTGGAAATGTCCTTGGGTAGCCAGATCGGGAATCAAAAAAGTAGGACAATATCCGAATACACGTTCTTTTATTTCGCTG
The DNA here is from genome assembly GCA_018246255.1 of Pachliopta kotzebuea. Lineage (NCBI taxonomy): Eukaryota > Metazoa > Arthropoda > Insecta > Lepidoptera > Papilionidae > Pachliopta > Pachliopta kotzebuea. The sequence continues at coordinate 802 of DWLS01002630.1, read as the reverse complement.
CCGATAAACACCTATTGCTAGATATAGGCCACCTCCAGATATCTCCTTTCCGATCGGTGATGTCCTGCGACCTTCATCAGATCATCGGTCCATCTAGTAGGAACCTTCCAGCACTTTTTACTGGTACGCCGCCGCTACTCTAGCACCTAACTGCTGATCAGTCGTCAGTCCTTCAAACAACATGCCTCCCCACTTAAGTCTTGCATTCCGTAGGACTTGATGGGTGACCTTAATTTTTCTGCGGGTCTCCTACGAGATTGTCTAGGTAGGTACTTCCGCAGCTACTATTTCTACCGACAAATAGTAACGTTCAAACATTATTGTGTTCCAATTTGAAGGGTGAATGCTAGTGAAATTCCTGGGGTAGTGAGACTTAACAGTCTCAAGACGAGTGAAATTTGGTGCCGTGTTTACTAGGGGCAAGCGAATCACTTTCAGACAAACTTGCTCGTATCGTAGTAGATAAAAAAAAATCAGTATATAAATGTGGTGTTACTAAAACACGGACGCCTCGAGATTGGAACTGAGTTAACCGCAGATAACATCGCCTGCTTGATGAGTGAAGACGTAAGTCACTGCAAATTCTTAAAACACTGCAGAGCGGTTATCGGGGAGGCAATCAAAAGGAATAAAGAATGACAGAAGATAAGGTCGGTAGGAATATAAAAATAATAGAACAAGAACATCACATGCATAAGAGAAAAATTGAAGGAAGTAATAGTTAAAAAATAAAGAGTAAATAAGAGATAGTAAAATTCCCTGTCCAACTTTGAGGAGTAACGAGAATTAAAAAAAAAAACTA
>DWLS01002629.1:0-17667 GCA_018246255.1 Pachliopta kotzebuea | reverse complement strand
CAAGAAAAGAGTGAATAGGCATTTGCTAGGTTAATGCGCCTTACCATCATCGACCACATCTTCACTTACCACCAGGTAGGATCGTGGTCAAGCATTAACCTATACATACGTAAAAAAAAAAAAATATAGAATTAATTACTTATTAGAAACTTATATTATAAATAATTGAATTTATTCACTATTTTACTTATTAAATGAGTAATACTTACTAATTTAAAAAAATATAAAAGTAACATTGATGTATTAGAAGTGACTTATGTCTAGTGGTGAACGTTTATAGGTTGAAATGATGATCCTGTATATTATCTATTTCACAAAAGATATGAGAGTGAAAAAAAAAATCACATCATTGGCAGACCTCCCACTAGCTGAACAAACCATATATAAAGAATCGCTGGGAGCCATTGGATCCAAACAGCACAAGCTCGTGTTTTGTGGAGTACTTTACAAGAGACGAATGTCCAGCAGTGGACGTCCATCGGTTGAAATGATGATCTTGTATAATATGTATTTCACTAAAGATATGAGAGTGGAAAAAAATAAAGCGTAGCATTGGCAGACCTATTATTATATATTAATGTAGAGCAAATAAACTAGCTGGACAAACGATATAAAAAGAGTCGCTGGGAGCCATAGGATCCAAACAGCACAAGATCGTATTTTGTGGAGTACTTTACAAGAGATCTATGTCCAGCAGTAGATGTCCATCGGTTGAAATGATGATGATCTGAGTGGGGACCGAAGAGAGTGTTCGTTATTTCATACATTTATAGCCACAAGCAAATCGGCAGTAATTAATTCAGATATATGGCCGTGCGCCTTATTGCGACGGATCCCATAAAAACGCCACAAGTGGCCGCGTTGTAAATTCGCCCATTTTTATGGCCCGCCCTGCGACGCTTGTAAACACCGCCAAGGATAAAAGGGTTATGAACACAGTACCATGTATATAGCGCATTCCCCTTCTTGCTCATATGGATTACACTATGTATATATTTTTATTTGTAGTTTTTTTAATAAAACATATAAAATATATAAGTATCATTGACATACTAAAAATGTTGTCGATGAACTAAACTTTTTTATTTGTCCATAAAATAAAAACTGTTGTGTCTGCTTGTGCCTTGACCTTTTCATCAACCTCTAAGGAATCGCGGAATGACAAAAAATACAATTACGAACCGATTTCTGTTCCAGTTAACCTTGACTTTGGAAGTGCGAGTCCAGGGTTCGAATACCGCGCTCTCTGAGCTCTCAAAAACGTTTCTTGTGAAAGACTCATACGAAAAATGGTTTGATTAAAAATTGCGATAAGTATGTTCATCAATAATAAATTGAATTTTGTATTTAAAAGTAGCATATAAGTAAGGTATATATTAAATATACAAGTTAACTACTCTATACCATTTAAAAACGATTATGAGATCGAGTGGTAGAAAAACGAGAAAGTTCAGCAACAGATGGTATTTAACGAAAGCGTACTGGACACAACATACAGTCGGTTAAGCGAAAAGCTTATCCACTAACTGAATAACAAAGCAAACAGCGTTGAGAAATGAGGCCACATGAAGGGCCGCGGTACGTTCGAGTACGAAAGTGAATTACACGGCCCCAAGGCTGACCGGTCTCTCCTCAAACCAAGTGACCTTTAGCAGTCGAATGATAATATCCTTGTTCCCGCGCCGGTATGCAATACAGAACCACGAAATTATACTCACTACTTAACACACTACAAGCTATTTCCGACCTTAAACAGATACAAATAGTTAATAAAATATTACACCCATTATTTGCTCTACATTAATATATAATAATAGGCGCGCGACAATTGTGAGAAATATTTACCAAGCAGACTATTTTATTTGTAATCGTTTGTTGAAAAAATACGAAGGTGAACAACTCTTGTATACATGATTAAAATTTTTTCAATACCTTCGTACGAACAATAAAAATTCTTTAAGAAAATACAAAACATAACACTAGGAGACTTCTATTGCATTATTACACAACTTAATCACATAACTGGATTCAAATGAAAGTATGTACAGGAAATGAGCGATTTGATGTAATATATGAATTAATAACAAATAAAAGTAAATATTTGTAATGGAAACAATATTTTACGCTGATTATATTCATGACATAACTAACACATATCCCCGGCGCGGGACAATTCAATGAATACGAAAAAGGTAGGCAATGTATAACGAAATTTAAATTCATAGGCGCAGTGACCAAGAATATTAAATTTACAACAACCTCGGAAAGTGGGAACGAATCATTTAAGTAATAAATTTTGTCATCAAAACACATCAGCTTATTTAGAAGCAAAATTGAAGATTTTCACATAATCATTACATAACCTAGCATCAGTTCCTAAATATAATACAGGGAAAGGAACAATATAATAACTCCAAATATTTTTCTGTGTTAAATAATTTGTGTAGCGAAATTAGCTCGTGATTTGATGTTCAGTAGTATAGCGACTTTTTTTTTACGTAGGTACAGGTTAATGCTTAACCACGATCCCACCTAGTGTTAAGTGAATGTGGTCTATGATGGTAAAGCGTATTTACCTAGCAAATTACTTAATTCATCACCATCATGACTTATTTAATTTACAATGCATAAACTTGTGTTATTATACAACTACTTATCTAATAGAACGCTTGGTAGTTTGGGGAATGAGATAAAGAGAAAAACTCGTAAAATGTTATGACTACAAAGCATTAAAAATTCTATGTATCCCTATAAAATATAATACCAAAAATAATTCCGAAACATGATGCTTCGTTAATTTTGGTTACTATAATATTTCAAGTTACAAAAACACAAAATGGCCGGTGCCAAGGTTAACATTTATAAAAACGTTACGAGAGGTGACATATAATACATGGATCGCATTACTCATGACCACCATACACATACACAAGTTATATAGTAATGATAGCAAAAAACACCTTTACTTAATACAAATTAGTTTTTCTTAGCAACATAACACAAAAATAGATCAAATTGATTACTTCAAGTTGTAATTGCAAAAGGTTTCGTGACCTAAGTACCTAGATGTTGCTACAATTTTTTCTGGGTTAGCTTAATTAGATAGCCAAAGAATTTCGAATAAAGGACCAATTGGATTATAGGCCTCACTAATATATCACATTTGTGCTGTTTTTTTATTTCCTTGCCAATGAATAATAAATAACGTTTTTTATCTTACAATAGTAGATTAGGTGGTCTCTTTAGATAAGTGATAATACGGGTTACTGTCCTATAAGAGAATAGTCAAGATACTGTTATCATCAAATACGTTTTTTCTAATAAACAACTTTATAGTTTAGACTTGATGTAAAGTGATTTTTGCAAAACAGAGGAATGGAAGTAATCATTAACAACATGGAAAAAACTTTGTTATTAAAAGTGATACTCGAATAGTTATAAAGTTTATTAATAAAGATTTATTATCATCATGACAGTTATATGAGAAAACCCGTTGAAGTACTAAAGTCTCCTACATAGCCCTAAGTACTGCTCCACTTGAATGGGAATGGGCAAGGCATATTGTTCGAAGGACTGACGACCAACGACGGTCAACGCAGTGCTAGTAGCCTTTTCACAAGGTGGAATAATGATCTGATGAAGGTCGCAGGAAACCGCTGGATGCAGACAGCGCAAAATCTTTTGGATTTGAGATTTTGGAGATGATGTATGTCCAGCATTGGGCGTTTTTTAATTGATGATGATGTCAGTATACTTTGTCTACCAAAAATTTTACGTTGTTTCACATTGTTATGTTAATTGAACTAATTTACGGTTCCAATGTCTGAAATCAGACGAACAAAGCAATGCGTCATCATTACGCAAATTTTAATTATAACGAAAGACAATGATCTCTACATTTTAATCGATAATTATTAGCTTACTTTTACTGGTGGTAAGTCTCTGTTGCATGAGACCGCCTTTGTACGTACCACCGCAACTCCTATTTCTACCGCCAAATAGTAATGTGCAAATATTACTGTTATCAGCTCCTATCCTTCAAATTGTACCGTAGTACAATGCTGTATACCTAGTAAAATTACTAGAGTACCGAGACTTAATACCTCACGTCTCAAGGCGAAGAGCACAATGTAATGCTGTTTCAGCTCGCGGAGTCCAGATCCGCGAAGCTCAGGGTCCGGTGAAGATTTCGCGGCCATAATAGTGGCCGAAAGCATCGACATTATTCGAAAAAAAAAAAAATCTGTGTATACATACTTAGACAGCGCCACATTATCAGCAGGCGTATCACTAACTATCAGGTCAACCAACGCCTTGCTCAGCTTGAAAAAAACTTATATTTTTGATTATACTACATAAAGGCCTTTAAAAAATTTTTGTAAACTATTCAATCAACGTCGATAATTTCAGTACAAATTTTGAACTTAAAGGTAATTTTTTGCAATACTTAAAATAAAAACTAATGTTGAACAAACGTCTATTCTACATATGCAAATTTAACAAGACACTCGGTGAACGTTAATTAAAGTGAACGGACGTTTACACTGAACTGTGATAATCGGATGCTGTCGGCATTCCAAGTACTCCGGATGATGAATGTTCTCGCGGTACGCTGTTAGGTAAGCAAATTAACTTAACCGTTGGGACCTTATAATGTACTTCATAGAACTGCAACGGATAGGTCCGCAAATGATAACGATTGGAGCGAAGTAATTGTAACACTTGTCCAGTCTCGTAAATAAACGCGAAGGAAATTATCTTATTCTGATAATTTTAACATACAGTAACTTTTTTTAAACATACTAATCAAGGAGTTAATTAAACCCTTTCTTATAATAGCTAACCGAGAAAATGGAGGAGAGTAAGAATATCCAAATTTATCTAAAATTCCAATTATTAAAATAATAACTTGTCATTTATTTTCATCGAAATTTCTTAGAGGATTTAGTAAAAAGATTCCTTTTTGGCAATTCCATAATATTAACATCAGGGATGCTGAAGTGATCCAAAATACACTGGCGGATCCAATATCCATATTACATAAGACATCAGGTCTTTGGTTATATGGACGATGGACATTAATGTAAAATTACCCAAAATTAAATTTTTAGGGTCAGTTAACCATAAGTGATTGAACTCTGTAAAGGTTAAGATAGCATTGGTATGCTCCCTAGGGGCAATAACCCCAAATAAATTTTTAAATGAAAAAAAATAGATTTGGCGTAAATAAAGAAAGTATACTATAATATTGTTGTTGCCCTGAAGAGATTGCTTATAACGATAAAGCTGCCTTTGCCCACATTCAGATTATAAGTTCAGCTATTTAAGTTTCTTCGCTGAACCATATTGCGAGTTATAAAGAGTTTGTGTATTTATTCTATGTATTGATAAATTTATGTCATAAATTTACTAATGTTATGCTTAGTATATTCACTGAATAAATCAATAACATACATATAATATATTTCCACTCGTATTGTTGTCCGCAGTAGGCCGAGGGAGAGAGGACGGCTGGACGACTAAAAGCAAACAACTTTTGGAAATCGGCAATCGCTTTTCTTCTCATCTTATCTCATCTTTACCAACATATTTTGCAGTGCTAAAGGACGGTGAGGACCAGTTCATCAGTGAACTTAATTAGCAGGTTTCTATCAGAATTATCACAATAGAAACCGAATTTTTAACCTGCGTCTCAACAAAAATGTCTCATATTAAGTTATCGTACATGATACATAACATAATTTAAAAAATATATGATGTACGGAATGTTAATTCACTTTATATTCAAAAAAATTAACGTGTTGTAAATACATAGTTTAAAACTGTTAGAATATTAACGCTTATGCATCCTAACAAAATGATTATTAGAAAGACAGAAACTCCGACAAGCAGAAACACAGGGTCGATATAATCGTATAAAAGCGAATTCATTTACACAATTTAATTACAACTAAGTTATGACTGACCCAAAAGCATAATTTTGAATATATAAATATATAAATTATTAAAGTTTAAGGTTCGTGAATGTCTTAATATTGTGTCCATTGGCCATGCCGATATAATTTTATTACTGGAAAGGTTAAATAATATATTATGTTAATGTAACATACAAGCATTGAGTTCAATGACCATATTCATTAACAATGACATTTTTTGTTAGCAACACCAGTAAATTTACTTACATGTAAGAAGTTTAGTGATTAACTTTTTTAATGTAATTTGAATCATCTTCGTCTTGCAACTGCTGTATAATTTCCCGTATCTCTTTCACAACTTACAGTTGTATTTAGGTTTCGCATAAACCTCTACTTCCGGCCTGGTTAGGTAATTTGTTTAAATTTAAATATTTAAATCTTGTATTTAGTTCATAAGATATCTATATGAATTTTACTTTATTTATATTTTTGATCTTTAAATTCAGATTGACAGATAATTTATTTAGCACTGGACTGTTACCGGAAACTGTCTAAATGAGTACTAGAGCAGCTCCTGTTCCTGCCGCCAAACAGTGGTGTGAAAACATTACTGTGTTCCGGTTTGAAAGGTGTTGTAAACCAGTGAAATTACCAAAGTAATAAGATTTAACATTTTATGTCTTAAGGCGTCGAGCGAAATGTGATATATGGTAGTATAGTGTGGCAGCGTATACTATTTTAACCAGCGTCGTTGTTATATGGGTAAGCGTATCACTTACCATCAACATATAGATAGATAGATAAATAAGTTTATTTCCCCACGCAGTACAATAACATTTAAACAAATTAATATAAAATTATAAAGTAAATATACATATTATATTACACTTCTTGCAGCTGCTGTGTACTGCAATGGTACAAAATGATCGTAGCTTAGTTTAAGTGTTGCCACTCAGTGAACATCACATTGATTTTCAGCTACCACCTAGTTCGGAACGGTTTCATTATCAAGGTGTTTGTTTGCTATAAATTAAGAGGTATAGAATATGAGGAAAAAGAGGACAGTATTGAAGTTTATAGAATAAGATTTAAAGACGAGGGCATGTTGAAATTTTATATAGGATCTACCACTAAGGAACGATTATGCTGGGAATTAAGTTCGTTTTTCTAAGAGGTGTGTTTTTAATTCAGTTTTACAATATACAGGGGTAAGGGAATATTTAAAGGAGGAGGTATATTATTCCAGCACTACGTTGCGTGATGGCGGAAACTAAGGAAGTTTCTAAGGAAGAAAGTCACAGACTCATACTTATAGAATACAAAGCCAGAGCGAGTGCTTCGAATGTTGCGCTTATCCTGAATTAACTAAGTTTTGCTTACATATTACATGTTTCGTCGTTTGGCAAATAAAAGAAAAACCAAAGACTGTCTTGTGATTTAGATCTAGTTGTTATGAATGAAAATATTGTTTAAGCCGTTCGATTATTTTTCCGTAGTTTCCTCATTCTCATTCTCATCACGTGAAGCGGTTCTCGAGTAAGGTCAGAAGATGAGGTGTCAAATAATAAATACAATGCAAAATAGTATAGTTTTCGCCACTTGTATAATGAATGATTTAATTGCGCGCCGCTGGTGGTATCGCGTGCCTCACGGCACTGCCCGCTTGCCCCCAGATCACTCGTTATGCGAAAATGTAGCGCCGCTGTTCACTCGAATACGTGTGCTATTCGTAAAACGTTTCATCGGATATTCAAACGATGATATGAACAGAGTTATGTACTGTTTTGCAATACATTGTTACCATAGTTACGTATAATTATGTCTAATTTAATAATGTAACAACCGAGTGTTTATAGCACTTCGCGATCACATGTTGACTAAATTAGTAAATGTCCTTATGATAGAGTTATTAAGGAATAACTTAAGCTTTTTATTAATATTTTCAGTCCATTGAATGATTATGAATAGTAATAATAAAATCAGTATAATTTGGTATATATAATAAAAACTCTGAATCGTATATGGTATAGTTGAAGCACTTTAATGACGAGCATGTGGTTAACACGTGATAGCAACCTTATTACCTAGTTGGTGAATATATATCGCCAGCAGGTGCGCTTTATATACCTTATAAAACCAAGAATTAAACTCGACAATATGTATAATTAGCAAGAAATTAAAACCCTTCTCATGCACAATTTTTTATTGGCTAATTGAAAATACGATGAGTTTTCCCACTTTATAGTACTTCTTTCAGAATATTGCTGATTTTTTTAAATAAGCATATTACTTGAAAATTAGTTTTAGTGTTATAGGTGCGATAAGTCTTTTTAAATTCAGAATAATGACTATGAAAAGACATAATACAGCGACGAGAAAATTCTGAACTATATGCCTCCAACCATAGTAATTGTTCGATAAGGGATTCAGTGAGAAGATAAAACAAAACTTGAGCATGTATTTTCGTAAATGTATCCTTATATCTATTCTCGCAGGCTTTATGTATATTTATGTCGATGAACTTGTAAAGAAAGTACCATTACTGATGTGAGCACCGTAACAATATTCTCACTCATTTATTGACGATTAGATATATCAGTCAAATGAAAAAGTTATGAATTTTTCAACGTCTGCTTCCGTAGATTATATACGATGAACGAATGAAAGGATTTATCAAAATAATAATTCAGAGAACAGCATAAAATGTATTATCATCCAAAGCCGTCGAGTAACTTTCTTTACTTTACGCAGGAAAGATTTATAAACAAGATAGCAATTTATAAAATGGGTGTAGGCAGTAAATTCATCGTAACACTGGTATTTATGGTAGTTGTAAGGTATTACGACTTAAGAAGTAATAGAATGCTATTGTCATAAAAGGGAGTCCAGGTATAAATTATCAGACGTCCCGGGGCCTTCCTATACAAAGTATCAAAAGAGGGGAACAGATAATAGGTACAGAGCTATCCCTCTTACTGGTGATTGTAACGGCCAAGATAATGCTATAAGTGCGTATAACTTAAGATAGCACTGTTAATAATAATGGTAAGTATCGTGTCGTATAATAAAGTACTAGTGATCGCCATAAAGTTTCTTACACTTGATATTTAAGACGAAATTAATTATTAAGACACTTTTCAAAATGTAAATCGTCTTATCTCCTAATTTTAAGATATTAATGTTTAATATAATAAATTTAAGCCATATATATGTAGATAGATCATTACAACGAGTAATCTAAAATTGTTCAAATAAAACATTTTACTACCATGCTTATAAATACTTTTTGTTTTAAGATATTTTTATGACGTATATTCAATTACTTATATCGTTCAAAAAGTATAGTCTTTGTTATAGTTTAACATAGTAAAGGTTATTTCATAATTCGTATGGAGGATGTAATATCTTAAAAATACAATCACATATATACACAATTTTAGGCTTTAAGGAAAATAAGTAGATAACATGAGACTTGCTTACTAAAAAACCTTGCCTATATCGTAAATCTCTTAATGCGGGTCGCGATGGGTCAACCTCTGTAACAACACAGAAATATCACAGTACTGTTTTACCCTTTCCGTAGAAAAACAAGATAGTCATCTCGGTGATATATTCACCAGTAGTACATATTCAACCATAAACGCTCTTAATCTACGCAATATCAAGCGTAGCTCGTACGTTTCAGTTTCGCGGAACCAACAGATGTGATGCGTATGAATAATACCAGATAACGCATGGAGCACTTTAATTGCGAGTACGTAAACACCATAAAACATACGAGGAAACGTAGGCACGGGGCTACTCCTCTATGTTTTTCCCATTCGCTGGAACCAGCTTAACGCTGTTTGCCGTGACTGTTATCGCAGCGTATAGTTATGAATAATGCACATTACGGCTATTGTAGACGAGGCACCTTTATTTGCCGTTGAGTAGAAAGTAATGTAACTACAAGTGACTGTTTGCTATCGTGGTCCTTTGTTGGCCGAGGAGCGGGTCGACGGTGTAGGGGACAAAGTCTTAAATTTTTAAACGTTGCGCCGTGGGGTTAACAAGGGTGCGCGTTGAGTACATTTCGTTGTCGGACAACACGAACTACGCTCTGACAATGTTTTTTTTTATTACCAATGTCTGGAAACACTAGACGATAGTTTGCGTATAGAATAGGTGATGAAACACGCTAAAAAATTTATTTGTAGTCGTAAAGTATTAAACATGTTAATGCATAATGTAGCAGAGCTGACATTGAAGTTTTAGGTGAAATATCCAGGTACGCAGACTTGCAAACGGTAGTACGAGAATTGGATAAATATTAATTACTATAATAATGATTATAATTTGGCATAGGGGATACTATCGAGAGATCGGTCGCTCAAAGAAATCATGTCTAGATAACAACAAGAGCACTGCGCAGCTGATCCGTCTAGTACGCAAAGGAAAGGGATTCACAGAACTGGAGTCCAATTTTCACTAATTGGAAGATCACATGAAGAAGAGGAAGAATATACTATCATCATTATCACTTCAGTCTATCGCTGTCCACTAATTAACATAGGCCTTTCCAATTGATTTCCAATACATGGTCAATCTTGCTACACTCAATACTACAATCTTGCCGCCCCTTCTCGTTGTGTAGGGCTGGGCTATTGCTACTTTAGCTTACTAATCATTTGGGCTAAGTCAGTGCCATACGAATCTCTTGATTTCAGATTCAGTTACTTAGAGAAACATTCAGCACAGCCTTCTGCATATCTACATGAACGACCTTCAGCATTTCCTTCTCCTTAAAGACCACTTCTCCGTTCTTTACGTCATTATTGGTAGCTAACACTGATGTGATAGACTTTCATCTTAATGGACTGAAGTATTTTAAATAAGTTTATAATTAACAATGTGCATCAATAATGATATAATTTATTAATAATATATATTAATCCATTGCATTTAAATACCATAGAGAGGAGCAAGAAAAGGCTTTCACATTAATTTGCAGCACGCAGAATAGGTGAACCACACCGGGGCAAATTTATAGAGACAGTTTAATTGTGAAGGCCGTCCCGAGCGCCCCCTGCAATTGAAATGCGTCACATATTAATACAGCCGGTGATTAAACTAAGATTTAGGTGTTATTAGAATCGCCATTTATAGAGTATTTCAAAACTACCTCCATCAATATTCCTTTTCAAATTAATTCCGCTAATACAATTGATATAAAAAAATACGAAATTGAATATTCTAACTTGTTTTTAAAGCATTATGTATAATAAAATAAATATTTCTAGGTATATTATTAAATTAGTTCTTTGGTGAAAAAAATTCTTTATATTTCTCTTCGTTTTAACATTTGTGTCCTTAGCAGATGTAAATGTGTATCGATTTGTGCAAGGTATGTGATAACCAATAAAAATTAGTTAGGTGAATCTTTAACTTCCTAGGGTTTGCCCCAGTTATTTGGGGTTATCTTTTCTTGTTCTATATCTCCAATGTGTTACGTTTTGAAATGTTTCAGTTTTGAGATCTTTTAGCTTTTAATTGTGAACCAGAACACAGCAAGTACGTATACATATTTTCAGTTTAGATTAGTACGTTATAGGGCTAAACCGGGTTTCTCAGCTTGTGTGATGACTACTGAGTAGACTGTACATGATAATGGCATTTCCTATGATAACGGATATCAAATTATTCCTAGTAGGAAGACAAAGGATCTAGTGTTACCAAGTATTGTACTATCTATAACGATAATATTCTATTGTTATCGATTCAAAAGTAGCTACACATTTAATATGAATACTACAATGAAGAAATCGATATAATTTTTATGCGGTACTATGAAAAAATGTTTTACCAATATGTATTATGTAATTTTAGTTACTTTGTAAAAAACATAAATTATTAAAAAATACCGGTTAAGCAGTTGATCTCCTAAAAGCTGAACAGTTAGGGTTAGCATACGAAGGCGTTAAACTTTAGCATTACTTTTTGCTTTTGGACTGAATTTCTAAATGCTTCAACTTTGAGGACATTCCTCATTCTTTTTCATATTAAAATTGTTACGCATAGAAAAGAAAATCATGTATGAAATAAGAGTAAAGGGTTCAAAGCCGACTTCAGCTGCTCCTGATGCACCCTGCTAATCAACAAACAAGGCTTTGGCTCCTAACAAACCTGTATACAGCCTGCGTGATGGGAGACGGTCTAAATCCTCCCATTATTGAGGGAGGCCCATGTCCAGCAGTCCAACACATTAAACATTAGTTCAAATTAGAACAAAATCTTGTCAAATGGAGAAAAACGATTTACATGAGAGATGTAATCAAAGAACAATTCCGAAGTGTTTGTTTCAAAGACCAGCTCAGCGCACTCCACCAAACAAATGTATTTCTATTTTCGCTTATCAACGCTACTGCCTCCATGAAAGACGTTAGTAGTAATTGCTGCATTGGAGCACGCAGTGTGGTCATCGCAAAGTTCATCTATCATACTAACAATCGTTGTTACTTACAGTACGGTTTATACGATCATACAATACATCTAATCATTTGGTACACGGCCTGTTAATTTAAATAACTTTTTACCTTTATTGTTTTATCCACAACATATCATTATTTCAAATGTAAACAAATTTACTTATTGGTAATGATAAATTCATTATAGAGATATCTATATTAAAAATTGATATGCTAATAACTTAATTATTTCTATATACCAAATCATGTTTATCATCAAGATAAATAGAAACATAACTATATTATTAATCGCCTTGGTAATAACTGCAATATGTTATAAATAAAAAAGATCATCAAACACATTAATCTACTTATAGATTCAGTGATGACTGAAGCCGTGGCTGAATTTGTAAAGCAGTATACTATAGTTTTCCTCGGAGCGTGTTGGATTCTCATTGAACTTAGGTTTCCGGTGAAGAAAAATATCGCGAGGAAACCGACTTATTCCGGCCTTGACTCCTTTCTTGTGAGAGAAGACTCTACAGCGGGAAGTTTAAGTGAGCAGCTCGTTTTTACGATTAGTTTATTTGGAGGTACCTAATGTGCAGTGGTCTTAATATTGCGTGTTTGCTTGTATTATGTAACATCGAATTAAGTATAATAGAGTATAGTGCAAAAACTGAGCCGACACGTTTTGCATGTGCATGTACAATGAGATTGGTCGCCGTCACGACATAAGTCCTACCGGTAGACTTTTTTGTTGGCGCTAGCCTACCCATTATTTACTTAAACTTACAATAAAAATTAACCACATAGTAAACGAAACCCTATCCAAAACTATATGGCATTACTTCGGATGTTTACTCTGCTTCATTAAGAGTAAATATTAAGAATGATTACCCCAGGAATTTCGTCAGCTTCATCACAAACCAAAACCGAGTAATATTTACACGCTGTATATTCCAGCAGGTATAGATTATGTGCTATCTACATAGATTGACTTCGGGATCTTCCAACAAAACCCAAATCTAATGTGCTGTGATTAGATAAACATATAAAGGATAATATTTATAATAAAATCAAGAGACTCCTACTTGGCGGTAAATATGCGTACACTTCCAGTAGTAAAATGAGTAAACTTAACTCACATTGACATAACCAATACCGAGTGGTGTCAAAGCTCAGTAGTTGCCTTGACATCGAATCCACGTAAGACAATCGCTAATTGCACCACTGCGGATTCCCAGCGACGTGAAGCTTTTTGCAATGTTCAACTCATGACGGTTAACTCTTGAGCAAGCCAAACACGAACAATGTCAAGCGGGACCTTGAGTACCACTCGTATATTACGAAACAAATCGGGCCCTGGATGATACCTGCTCTCGCACCATTAAACTGTTTTGTTATGCTCTTCAAAATGCCACAGCCGTTACTAATTCATGGGCCAATAAATCCTCGTTTCTCTCAGAACCGCACGCGTCTCTGCCGAGGTAGAGCTGGCGGGGCGTTTGAATTATAAACCTCGGCTCGGCTGTTTGTGCCCGCACCGGGGCTGAGCGTAGACTAATGAAATTACCTTTATTATGAATAAGCGAGATATTTCATTATACATCGGTTATATCGTATTGCGGAAACTATTTCAATTTATTATATCTTTAATATTTAGCTAGGTTTCCTTTGACATTTCATCCTTTTATCTATAGTAACTAGAGTTGCAATATATATTCTTACAGAGACAGCGTAACAAAGTGTAAAGTATATTCCGGCTTTAATTTTTCGATTAATAGTCTAGGGATGGCGTATTGCTTTTATCGCTAAGCGATAACTTAGGCACCTGATACGATATAATATCGACCGCAGGGTACAACAACACGATAAAGATGACCGCAACTTAGTTGTGGTTACCTGGCCACGACCTCGCGATGTTTCAAGGCAGGGACGCAGGCGGAGACTCTGTATCTTGTACAGTACAGCAGATACTACTGGTACATCTGCTGCATATTCCCTAATGAGCATACAAAAGACATTTGAAATTCTCAACCATTTTGGTATTCGAGGAAACAGGCAAGACAAGCAGGACGTACATCTTGTGGTAAACGATACGGTTGCCTATATGCGGCGTTCATTAAGGTATACACTGCATTGTGCTCATCGCGTTGAGAATAGATGTTATATCTAGTTACCACAGTAATGTTTATACACCATTTCGTTTGGCGGCAGAAATAGGCGCTGCGTTAGTAGTTAGACAGGATCCAACAAGGAAGACTAATATCCACTAAGAGTTGCCATCATTTATATAATAGGTTTTTGATGTTATATAACATTTAGTAAATATGTATTATATAGTTCAATATGTGATGGTTTTAAAGCATTTTTTTTAGATTTCACTTAAGTGTGCTGGTAGAAAACTCGGTAAGGTAAGCTCGCCTGTAGTTTTATTCCAATATAATTATTACAAGTGGCCCATATAAAATTCTGAAACCTCCCACAACTCGGGAACCCGACCACATACCAACAAAATTCCAACGGCTCTGATCTTATCTATGCGAAATCTGTCTGTATGACAAATTTCGGCCTCCTACCCCTTATAGTTCTTGAGATTGAAAATGGTAGATGGACAGACGGACGGACGGACATTGTCGTTTAAATAAGGATTTTCCGTTACTTTACGATAGTGCACAAAGTGATAAAATAATAAAAAAAGGTTCTATTTATATGTACACATATATTGTTTACGCTGTATTATTACATAATAACTATGAAGTGAAACCTTTCGCGCCGCTTGTTCTTGTAACCGGGCGCGCACAGTTCAACCTCCCTTATGACAGTCTAATCGTTCAAGATGCCATACGCGTACTCCCTTTAAATTACTTACTGCATTTTCCTTTTACAATAAGACTAACTTAAATGCAGTTTATGTTATGAAAGATAAAATGATGTGTTAGTATTGTGCATAAACAATGAAATTGTTATTTACTAACGAATAGATTGCTTGATAAATGTTTACCAAAACTTCATGAACAAAAAACTAACAAATCAATTAATCAAAGGGTAGAAAAGGTAATTTTGGAAACGGAATCATTATATTACATAGGTAAGAATAATCATGATTAATTGAAATGAATTAATTTCTCATCAAAGATTAGTGAAGGGAATGTACTAATAACGAAATTAATCGTAGTATCATCGGATTTGCATCAAATTATAATACGGAGTACATGTTGCACTGTACATGATTTATTTAAGATATATATCATATTCGTTCGTTTGTCCGAATGGAATTTATTCCCGTTTACCGTTAAGGGAATTACAGAGCACGTTATTTCATACCTTTCATTAAACCAGCTTCTTATCGTAATGTTTTGTTAAGAATCGAAGGCGGGCTGTAGTAGATACAAGTTATTTGTTAGTGATGAAGAGAACGTAAAGTAATTTAAGTTTCTATTATACGTTGTTTTGTTTTATTATAATAACAATTTATCATAAATTTTTTAATCACAATCGAAGTTATATAGTTACTGCCCCATTTTTTTTCTACAATCATTAATAAAAATAGATTTCATATGTTCCATGTATACTCAATTAACAGAAATAACTAATATTTATAACGATTAAATTAAAAGTAATGGCAGAAGCAGATTTATAATTATTAATACTTACAATAGTCCAAGAGCCAGTTCATTAAGCGTAACATACCTGAAACAAAAACATGAAATTAATACTGACTATTAATACTAACAAAGTTGTATTATTGAGGTTAAAACTATAAAACAAATATATTTTATTTAACCTTACCATACATAAAAATTACAAGTACAGATTTTAAAAGTATTTTTATCACACACAAATTTAATTGCTTTCCGTTTAAATTATTATTGAATCAGAATTGTTCTTACAAATAAAATAATAGCCTGTTATATTATTTAATTAAAGTAATTCTTTTTAACGAAATCAGTAAGGTGTTCCCATGATGGTAAGTGATACGCTTGCCCATAACTAAGTAATGCTAAAATGTTTCTATTGGTGATATAATCAGGAGTGATGAGATTCGAAGAACAAAAATTATTGACACAACCCAGTGAAATTACAAGTAATAATATCTATATTTAAACGACAATGTTCGTTTGTCCGTCAACAATCTTCAGTCTCGAGAACTACAAGGGGCAGGAGGCTAAAATTTGGCATACAGACAGATCTAGCTTAGATAAGATCAGAGCGGTTGGAATTTTGTTGGTATATGGACGGGTTCCCGAGTTGTGAGTGCACAAATTTTCAGAATTTTGTATGGTCCACTTGTTAGTCAATTATTTGGTAATAAGATAACTAGGAATAGGTTTTTAATATTTTAAATAAAAATAGCTACTAAAGTAATGTTAAAATAAGTAGGATAATTATATTCTTCGTTAAATTTATTATCTTAGCGTAGACATAGAAGGAAAGTAAAATGTAAATAGGTTACGAAAAATGTATGAGAAGATAAGTAGACTTAAACAATAATAGGGAGCTGGAAATTAAAGCAAAAACAGACTCTGATTTACGTTAGGGGAAAATAAAATATAAAAAAAAACTTAATGAATAGGTGAGTTGAAGTTATGTTCGGTGAAAAAAGTGTCGCGAAGATAGAGCGGAATAAAGACCAGGGAAGACTATGCTCGTTGTTTCAACGTTGGGTCGAAAGGCTGATGACACAATTGCAGACAGTAATGTGTGACAGTATGTAGTGTAAAGGTGCATAGGTCGTTTGTGCAATACGCAGCGGTTGAATTATAATATTCGTTGCAAAATCATATCCGAGCCGAATGATAGTGTTCGGCGTTGCGGCAACAGAATCTGGTATCGCTTCGTGAGAGGTTACAGCGGTCCTTACGTGCGACTCCGCAGATTCAGTTACTTTCAATCGCAGCGTGATGACAAAAGAGTAATATAAACTATACATTACACACCGTTACAGCCACATCAATGGCATAAGAATTGCTATTAATTAAATATTATTTCCCATTACACTTAAGTAATAATTGTTTAATAATCCGCTGTGAAAAGTCTGGGTTTTGTTTTTGGACGCAAAAGACATTTTCTCAGCCAGGATGAATAGCTCTGCTTAAGTATGAACAACTCACAATGCACGCGTTTAATTTTAGTAAGACCCTAGGAAGACGCCACAAATCTTCCCATTATTGAGAAAGGCCTATAACCTGCTGGGGACGTCTATTAGCTTTTTTTTTTTCGGATGATGTTGATACTTTCGGCCACTATTATGGCCGCGAAAGCTTCATCGGACCCTGAGCTCGCGGATCCGGACTCCGCGAGCT
>DWLS01002628.1:0-17668 GCA_018246255.1 Pachliopta kotzebuea | reverse complement strand
CATCGATCACATCTTCACTTAACACCAGGTGGGATAGTGGTCAAGCATTAACCTATACATAAGTAAAAAAAAAAAGAAAAAGATATATAGTATGTAAATAATCGATGACCGTTGACAGAAATGGATGGATATAAAATAGCAATGAGACTTTAAAAGTAAAATTTGTCTATGGTGTTTGATGGGAAGGTCTATGTCCAGCATTGGGCGTGTATCGGCTGATAGTGATTATAGTGTTTATATTGTTATGTAATCGTAATTCTTCACCATTTTAAAATTTATTATCTTCATTATAGATATGAAATAAAACAGGAAATATCAACTTAACGATTTAAATAACATGCCTGTAGCTTTAAATATTTTGCAGCTTTGCAGGTTCACACTAGTCGGAAAGTCTTCTTAATACTGTTAATTGATTACTAATTACAACTCGTTGATTATTATATTTGTATTAAAACATTACATTATTTATTTAATAACAAAGAGAAAACTGATTTTGACATTTGAAATAAATCTTTCCTACAGACCGTCCGGCAATCGGTCACGCCACATGGATGCACTGGTGGAAGACTCTCTGGCCTTCGCCATGACCAGTGTAGCCACAATGTTGGTCCAGTTCACAGCCGCAGCGATCGCAGTCACCCTATGCAACTTCGCAGCTGCCAGAATGGTAATTACTATACTACTTAAACTTGCTCTTTTATCTACCTTTGTTAAGTAAACATCCTTAAGACATTGAACGCCGTAGTAGAAACACCAAAAAATAATAAATCATTTTTAATGAAAACTACTTCTGTCATCATCTTAATGATCCTTTTGTTGTTAAGGATAAAAACTTTCCAGGAAAACAAAGAAAATTAGCTTCATTCACCAGTGACTGCAATAGCGCTACGGGACAAATAATACAATTACATTATGAGGTCACCAGTGACCTACATGGCGTTCAATGTGTTAAGAGTTGTTATATACTTTGCCTCTTAATAACTGCATATGCAAAAGAAACAATCCAATTAATATTTAATTATATACATAGGTTTTAATAGTAAATCCTATATCAACCTGCAAAAACAACTATTTACGAGTATTTATTATAAAGGCATTTACCGTGTTATTAAAGGTGAACAATTTGTTTATCAATTGCATCATTAGACAAAGCAATTATCTATTTATATATGTGACGTACTGGATCGATATAAATGTGATACATATGATAGATTTCTAGATAATATATTAATAACGAATTGTTAATTATTTTTGTTATTATTATGGAAACCTTCTGATGGAAGAGCTGATTGATTTTTCCACAAATTTTTATTGGTATGTTCAATTATTTATGTAATTTACAAGTATCTTTTTATATATCTTATATACATGTTTAGTTAGTGAATATTTATTTATTGAGGGTATTATTTAAAAAAAAACTTTATTTTCGTATAGTGATATAAGATGATAAAGCTTAAAGACTAAACACACTACTGAGAATGAAAGTATGTATAAATGTATACGAGTGGTTATATAAATATATACGTATGTGTATACATGTATATGTTTATAATGTAATCACTTTAAAATAGATAGGTGATTTCATTATATATGAACATTGTTAAAATGCATATGGATTTTTTCTTTAGGTCAAACGAGCATTAAGTTAAATGCATGTCTTCTAACTATAGTCATAGTAAGAGTTATAAAACCATATAAAACATTAGAGTCTGGAGATTAAAAATTTAGACAAGTAAATAATAAAAAAACACATTACAGAATACTTTAAGCTCATTTACAAAAGCTATATCCAGCTTAATGAGGTGAGATTATCCTGTTATTAAAGTTTCGGTATGTTCGTAGATAGCACGACTGCGCCTGAAGCTGCTGCGATCTGTGCTGAGTCAAGAGATCGCATTCTTCGACACCAACACCACCATGAACTTCGCCTCCTCCCTCACAGAGTATGTAGTTTTCTGAAAATAGCCTCATTTCTAATAGAAACAGCAAAGGAATGGAACAACTTACCGGCGTCAGTGTTCTCGTCCAAATACGATGTGGGCTAGGTTAATGCTTTACCACCCCAGATCACATCTCCGCTTAACACCAAGTGGGATCGTGATTAAGACGAGCATGTTCACTTGATTTTAAGTGAAAGGCTTGCCCATAACGTGGCGCTGGTAAAAAATGTATACACAGCACCGCATTCCATTCGTCGTCTTGATGTTCAAGGTGGTAAAATCTCGTTACCTCAGTAATTTCATCAGTATACATTTAAAAAAAAGTATAATGTATCTCTTCGAATAATCAATATAAAAGGAAGATATATAGATAGAAGTTCATCTCAGCCTATTGCAGTCCACTGCTGAACGTAGATAGATAGAAGTATAAAGTAAAAATTGTCGATTGATTATATATGATAAAATACAGGGAAAAGTTCTCCACCAGGCTAAGACATGAGGATATCAAGGATCCAATTGTTGAGATGATGATGATGAGGGTGTTTCAATATGAGTTTTTAAATCATGGAATAACGTGTGGGTTTCTTTGCAGAGATACGGACAAGCTGAGGCAGGGTGTGGGCGAGCAGGTGGTGATGATATCTTATCTGATGGGCACTGTGGTACTCGCTTGCACACTCGCGATGGCGTACGGATGGCAGCTCACACTGGCCGCGCTGGCAATTGTTCCAGTGGCTATCATAATCGCCACGATAGTCGCCAGGGTAATTTTTTTTCAACTAAGCCAATAGGCGAGCAGCGCGTTAACCTGACGGAAAGTGATAGGCACCGTAACAGTAAGACTCTCGTTATGATGATAAGCATTAGCACACATTGTGCACATCTAGCTCTCAGCTATGATATTCGTGATATTTAAGTCTCGTTATCCCAGTAATTGGCATTTAGTAACAGAAACAGAAATTGCGGTAACTGCTCAAAAGATCTGCAGAATCAGAAATCTTTTTATATCCAACCAACCAACAAAACGAGCTAGGCGATGACCTGATACAAATACATCACAAATACAAATATACTTTATTGTGCACTATCACAGAGTTACAAAAAAAAAAAACAGAAATTACATCAGGATTTTCACAAAAGACGATCTTATCATTAACCAGCGATCTCTGCCAGACAAACTTTGGGTAGAAATTTAGCAAGTAGACCAAACCGGGAGGGTGCACACAAACAGTGAAAAGAAATAAAAAATAACAACAATAGAAATAATAATAAACATAAATTAAATAATACAATATGTCAGCTATTTTACTATGTGAATAATGTATAAATATAATAGCTTCATGAGCATGTGTATTATAGCCAAATAAGAGCTGCAGATAGTGATCTTTGACAAGTCATATAAGTTATAAGTTTGCATCATCCCTCGTCGCCTTAGGATGTTTAGTCTAATTACCGTTGTAATTTCACTAGCATTTTAAACCAGAACACGGTAATATAAGTACAGGGACCCACCACTATCTATTACCAATAACAGCAACAAACAAGCTTGATCGCAATTTGGCCTAAGTCTTTTTCGAGATTGTCCATCTCATGTGTTCTGTTCAGATGAAAACAGCTTTGACTGTTTGTATTGAAAATATCCTTTCTTGTTTATATTGAAAATATTTTTTCTTGTTTATATTGAAAATATTCTTTCTTGTTTATAGCATCAGACCCGATGGTCGGGGGAGGAGGTGGTGCGGTACGGCGCGGCGGGGCGGCTGGTGGAGCAGGCGCTGGCGGCCGTGAGGACCGTCCGAGCTTACGCAGGCGAGAAACTAGAAGTGGAGAGGTACGTTTAATAGAACAACTTGGTATATTAACATAGTAATCACATATTAGAACCAGTTACTCCAGTTGATTTATAGCTGATAAATATAGGTCGC
Source organism: Pachliopta kotzebuea (assembly GCA_018246255.1). Classification (NCBI taxonomy): domain Eukaryota; kingdom Metazoa; phylum Arthropoda; class Insecta; order Lepidoptera; family Papilionidae; genus Pachliopta; species Pachliopta kotzebuea. The sequence continues at coordinate 13,803 of DWLS01002628.1, read as the reverse complement.
GAAGTTCCTTATCTTTTGACAATTATGGAAACACTTTAATAGTTTATTCTCATACATCGTCTAAGAAAATTAAACTAGTTAAAGAAGTTACTAAAGATTTAGACTTCTTTGTCTCTGCTGTTGAAGTGGTAAATCACGGTTTGTTAGCTCTGTAGTCGCGGACTATGAAGAATAGGACTATGGTATGCTCTGCCTGTCGTAGGCGACAAAAGGTTCTTGGGTTCACGAGCTTTGAAGGTGAGGGCTCTCGCTGTACATTGAGTGATCCCTGGTCGGACGACAAGTGCGAAATTGTCTCGTAATTTGTCGCAGCATACTGATTTTACTGAGAAGAGAAATAGCTTTCCTTGGGAATTGCTTAGCAGCAGTGCAGCGAGCCATAGGTGAGTTCCGTAGAAGATCCCGAAGCCTTCCGCAATGCACTGACGATGACCACCGAGTTGGTTTTAGTGGATATAAATCACACATAACCCTGACTTCTCCCCCCAAAAGCTGGGTATCTTTTGAAGATTTCCCAGGCGACAAAAAAAAATGTACCACCGCTGGTCCTATTACAGCCGACAAAGAATACTATGCATACATTACTGTGGTCTGGTTTTAAGAGTATGCTAGTGAAATGACTAAGGTGACGAGACTTAACACCTTGTGTCTCATGGCGAAGAGCGCAATGTGGTGCTATGTACACGATCTGAACCAACACCACATTGTTATATGGAAACGTATCATTTACTATAAAGTGAACATCTATCTAACTCGTCTCATCTCAGTGTATAAAAAACATATCCACCAAAGATAAATATTTACAGGAATGCGGTGTTATGTAAACATCTTAATTGATCTTAATTATTGCCATGTGCAGGTGTACTCATTACTTTGTAAAAACCTGTAGCTTATAGAATCGAAATATTTATGAATTCTTAGTATTACGTTTGTAAATGGATATATTGAGTGTTGTTATAATTTTATTTACCCCTTGAGCTGTTTACATGTATTTTAAGATATTTTTATATTGTCTTCTTCAAGTAAATCTAAAAATTGGCGCTGGTATTAAGATATGATGAGGGTTTTTTTTTTCTTTGTTTTTATACTCGTTCCCCTTCGTGTTTTGGGTAAGGGTCTATGGGTTGCTTTATTTATTTATTTCTTTCTTTATTTATTTCCTACTTTCCAAATGTCTTCCTTTCACTCTACATTATCTTTCTTCCATACTTTTCTTTCTCTTTCATGCGTCGCCTCTCATGCCAAAAACCGCCTCATCTTCACAATTTCCAAACTTTTTCTTATTTCTATATTTCTATTACATTTTTCTATGTTTGTTTCTCTTTACATTTTTCTTATTTTAAGACCTTATCTAGTACAATTTTTTGTTTTTCTGTTTCTCAAAATACAATTTCCAATTTTTTACAGTATCCTTTACAATTTATTTTCTATTTCTTTTTACATTCTTTCGCGCCTTATTCAGTTGCGGTCTTATTCATTTCTATAACTTTTCCAACAACTTCTCTGGCGTACCTGATGAAGATAGGGCGACTCTTGCGATCACTCCGATATGATGAGGGTTACTTACAGTTATGTTGTTCTCTGCAGGTATACGGAATCGCTCCGTGAGGCGTCTGTAGCTTCGCGGAGGCGCGTGGCTTGGGCTGGTGCTGGAGCAGGGCTCGGCTGGCTGCTGACTTACAGCTTGAACGCGGTGGTGTTCGCATACGGATCCGCGCTTGTGGCTCGCGACTTACCCCTACCGCCAACGGAGAGGACGTACCATCCCGGCGTCATGGTCACCGTCAGTACAAACATTTCTCATCTTCTATAATAATCTATGACAGACAAAACGATTACTATCGTTATTACGTAATTTTAAACTAAGTTCCACATCAACGATGAACAGCGATTTCATCTTGATGATATCAGTACACTGATAGACTGAAATGAACATTTAATAAAATGATGAGAATATTTAAGTTTAGGCTCAAGCAATTACTTTTAAATGATCAAATAGAACTGAATTAAAATCCATATCGATATTAGTGGCAGAAACCTCACCCTCACTTCGCCTACAATTGCGGCTGCCGTTGACGTCGGCGATGGAGCATAAATATATAGTAATGTGTTTTTAATTAGTTTATCCATAAAATAGATGAGTTTATTCCTTAGTTTAGTTTTTAGACCCTAGTTTCAGTTTAATTAAGCAATATAGGGCTCACTGAAAATCAGCGTTATGGCTAACACCATGCTGAATGGGTCCCTTTTTCCACACATACCGCGACACATTAAAGCTTCTATTCTTCTAGTATTTATTTTGTTTTGTTTTATTTTACTTGTTACTGTCTCTCATAATTTGTGTGAAAATAAATATTTTCTATTCTATTCTATTTATGGAATATGTCGCCTGAAAATATTTATATTCCCCACATTCCATTTCTCTATATTTCAGGTGTTATTCTGCACATTCATGGCGGCCCAAAACATCGCGATGTGCCAACCGCATCTCGAATTATTCTCGACCGCCCGGGGCGCTGCCAAGTCACTGTTCCAACTCCTGGAGAGGCGCTCCCGAGTGGACGCGCTCAAGGACGTGGGGGTCAAGCCCGACGGCTTCCGCGGAGACATCTTATTCGAGAATCTTTACTTCAATTATCCATCGAGACCTGATGTGAAGGTATGTCGTAAAAGAAAGTTAACACCCTGATGCACATCTCTTATTTAACACATTACACAAGAAATGTTTCATGTGTGATATTATTGACAGGTATTGAGAGGGTTGACTTTGCGGGTGAACGCTGGTGAAACGGTCGCACTGGTGGGAGGTTCAGGGTGCGGTAAATCCACGCTGTTGCAGTTGCTGCAGCGCACGTATGAGCCGGACAGTGGCAATATCACCGTAGACGGTCACAAACTAACCGACCTCCATCTGCATCACTACCGTCGCAGCATCGGTGAGCATACCTCTTCAGACTTCATGAACGGCAGAAATTATTTGTAGTTTAAGAAAAATTCATATTTTCTTTCATCTGCTTGTGAGGTACGAGGTACGAGGTACGAGGATAATTTCACCAATAAACCTGAATAATGATACAATTAACCTGTTTTATTTAGGTGTGGTGGGTCAGGAGCCGGTGCTTTTTAGCGGCACCATTCGGGAAAACATCACGATGGGCCTGGAGAACATATCGGAGGCGGACATCATTGCAGCCGCCAAAACAGCGCATGCGCACAGCTTCATCACCAAACTGATCAACGTTAGTCCCGACAAAACTTTAACTTTTAACAATTAATGTTTCATTATGACAAATCTAAATAAATCAACGATTTTTTTTTCAAATATTTGTAGCTATTATGCGTGGATTTAACCTACCACATGTCTTTGTATCGATGTGAAAATCTTTGGAGGATGCTCAGCTGTGTAATAGGGACTGACGATCTTACGTCTGTATGAACTTCAACTTGAGGTCTTTATCATTAATGTGGGCGCCATTTACTGTAATTTCAAAATAGTTTTTTTTCACGCTTTTAAGTAACAAACAAAATGTAGATACAATTCCATATATTTCACACCCCGAAAAAATCTTATCATACATATCATATACATTATACTATTCTATGACTCATGACCTTATCGATAAATATTATACGTTATTTACTTCTAGATTATGTATGTACTTTATTTATAATTATACTTCCTATCATTATTATTATTTATGAATTGAGAATCCTAATATCTTCCGTTTTTGGGCGTGCGTCCGTGCAAATTGCGATGTTGCTATGCCAACTTAATGGCTGACATATACTATATATAGCTATGGTATCAACGTTTTGAATTTATCAATTTTATATTATTTATAACTTTTAGATTTTTAGTTGCGAATGCAACGGGCAACTACTATTGATCTTTACTATGAATCTGACCATTTCAAAAACTTCAACAGTTTTTACATTGTAACGAAAAATAGTGAGTGCTATTCATTTGAACTTTTGTTAAAAACAAATCACTAATGTATTTACTTGTAACATTTATCATAATTGTGTTAAAATGAGCGAGATATAGGTAAATGTGTGATCGTGTAATGATGTCACTGTTCACTGTATTACTAGGGCTACGACACGGTGCTGGGGGAGCGCGGAGCTCAGCTCTCCGGCGGGCAGAAGCAACGCGTCGCCATCGCGCGCGGACTCCTTCGTAAACCGGCGGTCCTGCTGCTGGACGAGCCCACCTCGGCTTTGGACCCTGCTGCCGAGCGAAAGGTACTATCACGACCCCCTTAAAGATTGAAGGTACTCGATTGGCGACTAACCGGCGGACGGTGCTGAAAGGCCCCTCGCAAGATAGTTACTGATTGATGTGGAGTTCTTTGAAGAGGGCCTATCCAGCAGCGTCTATCGGCTGCTTTCTGATACTAGATGTATTAGTTAATGATACATTGGAACTGATTTATTCATTCGTTATCAATATATTTTTAAGTTCCTCGATGTCGAAGAGAAACATATTGAAGACTGCTGCATTATGTAGTAAGGGTGATGATGCCGAAGACACTCCACTCGTTAACGCTGCTATCGCAGAAGCCGATTTAACCGGTAAAACAGTATGCCATCATTACTGTTTATAAGTTTTAAATGATACAGATGCTGCTGAAACACTTGGGGAATGAGGAGCTAAGTGTAATGCTAATCATTGTTCACCATTTGACCTGCGCGATAATGAGAACCCTAGCCGTATTAGCTGGTACTTCATTGTTATTGCTAGAAGTTATGCCAGATGTACATCTTGTTTGTCTCGTGAATTTATTTTTATCGAAAATCAATAAAATAGTAACTTTTTGATGGAATCAATAATTGATTCTTTGCTTCAGGTTCAATCAGCACTGGACGCTGCGAGTATCGGGAGAACGACTATAGTTGTTTCCCACAGGTAATTATTGTTTATTCCTCTATATATATGTTTTTTTTTATATATTTAACCTAACTAAAATATGTGAATGTTTACAATAGTTTTAAGTCAAGCGATATAGGTGCCCACAGCACAGGCTTGTCTAGTGTGGGACCATCGGTAATAAAATGTTAAATTTCGTCATAAGAATAAAACTTTCAATAAAACTAATATGATACTAATGAATTTGCTTTAGTAAATAAATTGCGGTTTAGTTTAGTAATATAAAATAGATAAAAATTTGTGTTGGGTTCAATTTTGAAGTTATTTTTAGTTTTTTGCTGAGATTTTTAATATTTATTTCGTATATATTTCGACGGCAGCGAAAACTTAAAAATTCCTGCGATTTCCTAATGAGATCTTAGTACGGGAATGTTTCTGTACATTATCGTAGTATATACCACTAAAACTTATTATTTTGTAGGCTGTCGACGATCGTGAACGCATCGCGTATCGTGTACATAGAACAGGGCACGGTGCTGGAGCAAGGCACCCACCAGGAGTTGTTGGAGAAGCGCGGCGCCTACTGGCGACTCGTCAACGCCGACCTCACGCACAAGTAGGTTCCTTCATTCAAAATTATATATTACCATACTATGATAATCAAAGTATGTAATGACCTTGATGTTTTTAGTCTTTGAAATACAAACCGAACTGTCACCGCTTCCGTCGCTTTGCTATTATATATAAATAGTAAAATCATTTTACAGAAGCATAGAGAAAACACAAGCCGAATCTAGTTCATTACAAGATGATGACGACGTAATGATGGATAAGCAAACATCGCAGCCCGTGAGTCGATCCAGCAGTATTACCTCTACTATAACGAGGATGGGTGAGTCTTTTATGAATTTATTGTTTATAAACAAAAATTATGTTAAAATAGATATAAAGCAACCATAGAAAGTATCACAAAAATGTACATGTATACACAATTTTCACTATGATATAACTCCATACTGTTTCCAAGTAATTGAAAATGTTACTGATGGTAGGTCTATGTTGCCGGAGACTCACTAAATAATAAAGTGCAAACATTACTGTTTCGGTTAGAAAGATGCTGTATGCTAGTGAAATTACTGGGGTAACGAGACTTAACATATGTCTCAAAGCGACGAGCGCAAAGTGGTGCTTTGTGTACCAAATTTATTATTGTTATGTTCTCGTTTCGTGCGTCTCGTTACCCCGTAATTTAAAAAAAAAAATCACGAACAGAATATTGGCTATAAAAAAAGATTTAAAATGTACTAACTTCTTAATCATTCTACCAACTATCATGGTGATAATTGGCATTAAATAAGAAGAGCAGCCTCTGTCAGATTTAATAAGATACTTATAACATCGTGGCCTTTTTCTCTCGTCTTCAATCACATATGAAAGTAAGTGATTATATAGCTTCGGATGGAAAAAAAAGTGTTGCATCTCATGTGCATATGTTATCTGTGATATAATTATGGCGAAAAACAATGTATTTAAGACGGTTGATTATCCAGACCATGAGATAGATATGAGAGAGCTCTATGGTACAAGTCTAGTGGCTTTGCTACCGCGCTACGAAGGATTATTATCATATTATTTCTACTAGATAATTGCATTTTTTATTAAAGAATTGTGTTAATCTATTGACAGCTTCTATGGTGCGCGGGGAAGGTTTCATACGCTCCAGTCGGCGGCTGTCCACACCACCAAGGACGGTACTAGATGTTGCTGTTGTAAGTATCATCATTATCTTAATTAGAAATCATTGTTTTAACGTGTTTAATACATACAATAATACTACTAGCTGTTATTAAAGCTTCGTCTACTTTAAGACATGTTAAAACATTTCATCAATATAGGTCAAAAGTTATAAGTTTTTAACTATATTTCATTTCCCTGTTTTGTTTCCACGTGTACTTTTTACAGGTACCAATTATTGATTTAGTTTCGCTATCCAAAAGATATTTATGTCCTCCTTGATTTCATGGAACTCTTATCTAAAACTTATGAAACAAGGCTGAACAGGATCATAGGAATAAAATGAATTACGTCTACCTTTCCAAAAAGAACATAAATTACGTTTACGCGTACCAAATATTACAGAGTATGGTAGGACATGTACATATCTAATAATAATAATTCTCTGAAAGTGCACAAAAAGGACTTAAGGCTTAAGTAAAAATAAACACTTTAACAATACATTTATGACTTAGAATTCACTGAATGTCGATGATAAATTATTTCAAAAACATAGAGCAAGTTTATTAAAATGTAATCAAATGTACAATGCAGCAGAAAGTGGAAGAAGAGCAAGAACTGAAAAAGACGGAGGAAGACGAGGGCGTCGAGAAACTTCCCGCTGTGACTAACATGCAGCTGCTTAAACTGAATAGTCCCGAGTGGCCGCTGCTGCTTGGTGGTGGACTAGCTTCCCTGACAATCGGAGCCACGATGCCCGTGTTCGCTTTCCTGTTCTCTAAACTTTACGGGGTGAGTGTTTTAAACGGTGATTACTAGTGGTAGATTTCTAAATAAAGGTTATGCAGTTAATTAACACAAGAAACAGAGCTTAGTTCATCTCTGAGGATATAAACGGAGTTTTGTGTTTATGGTCAATGTCGCCTCATTCAAAATTTAAAACTGCTGTAGCTCATAATTTTACTTAGATTTGCTGTAGTGTGTTTACAAGCAATATGATATGTGATAAATCCAAGGTTAAGAGATGCTTATAAGACCTAACCGCTGCGTAGAGCTGGCTTGAGTTGGCCACTGTAAGTGAGTTCAATGAGCTGCCAGACCTCAGATGTGTTGTTAAACGTCCTTCTTCTCGTGTTAATATATCGATGATCGTTTTAGATGTTCTCGCTGTCGGATCCCGAGGAGATATTAGAAAAATCTCGCGAGTATGCGGGGCTATTCGCGTGTGTCGCTGCGCTGAGCGGCCTCGTCACCTTCCTGCAGGCCTGGCTGCTGGGCCGAGCTGGGGCTAAACTAACTGACAGATTGCGTGTACTCACTTTCGACAACTTTCTCATGCAGGTAATTTGATTTTATTGACTATTTATACGTAGATCGAGCTATTAATATAACTACACTAGTCTGTATATTTCAATGAACAACTTTCGCAGAAAAGTAAACTTGGAAATTTAAAAAAAAAGAAGTCATTTGTTGCTTGATGAATTGACAACACAAAGCTATGAACTTTCTCAACACATTAAACTTATATTCTGAACAATTTTCAGGAGCAAGGCTGGTTCGATGTTCCTGCAAATTCGGTGGGCTCGTTGTGCGCTCGTCTGGCCTCCGACTGCGCCGCTGTGCAAGGGGCAACAGGTTAATTTATAACTAATTATTAAATAATTTGAATAAATTTAACTTTAGTTTGTTTTTCTATCAGTTTTTGAATCTGAACCGTAATTTTAGCAGCCGGAGAGTAAACTTGTAACTTCTTACTTCGCAGGTACCCGTTTGGGCACTATGCTCCAGGGTGTATCGACTATGGTGCTGGGCGTCGGATTAGCCATGGTTTACTCGTGGAAGATGACGTTGGTCAGCCTGACAACTGTACCATGCGTAAGTTTACTGCTTAATTAACTTGAATTGATAAGATTCTAGTAAATTGTTCCATTGAAATAATGCAAATTCTCAAAAGGCAAAGAACGCGATGTGGTATAAACATTCATTTAGCAATATAATATTGCTGATAACTAAATGTCTATATATTTTCATCTCGGTGATTAACACTAGATTTACCAACTGTGTAACTATAAATATTTCTACCTAAACCTAATACATTTGTTATTAATATATATAAAATAACATAAATTTCACAAAATTGTTTTTTTAGTCAAAGCTAGAAAAGTCATGATATCGTTACAGTAAGAAAATATTTCATGAAAAAATAATTTCAAAATGAACTTGCAAGACCAGTCAATTTGACTGGTCTGGTAAATCTAGTGTTAAAAGGAAGTCTTGGTATGTTTGTTCCAGGTGATTGGCGGCATCTGGTTGGAAGGCGTGGTCACCAAGCGAGCTGAGGAGCGCGAGTTGCGCGCGCTGCAGCGTGCCTCGCGCCTCGCCACCGAGGCGGTGCTCAACGTGCGCACTGTACAGAGTCTTGGTAACTATTCTTTCATACTATATTGAAACCCAATCATCGTGGAAACTGACAGAAAACTTCCCATGAATCCCTAGTCAATTCCTGGTAACCAAGTGTACTCATTTGTACAGCGTTTATCATTGTAAATCTTTATCGTATTATTTGAAAGAAAGAAAAATATTTATTTCAATGTGCCTAAAAATACACATAAATAGCACTACAAAAACAGAACTCAAGTATGAACATTAAAGAAAACAAAAACAAGAAAAAATAATAATAGCAGTAGGCCACTGAATAAGATCCAACCCAGCAATACTCCAGCAATTAACAGTAGCGCTGGTTTTCTGTTGGACCCTTGTACGTATGCAACGGTGCGAGACATACATACAATAACCTTAATAAATTTTGATTAAAATAAGTAACGAAAAAGGAGGAATGGTAAAGTTTAACACAGAATAATTATTAATAAAATTACATAAATAAATTGATTGCTAATAAGTGTGCCTAATATTAATTAGTAATTGATGTCAATAAAAAGGATACACGCAAGGAGAGGAAAGGAACAGAAACAATAATGAACAATAAACAACCAACAATAAAGGCAAAAGATCAACATAACTCACAGAGTTTACTACTTGTAGTTTGTAGTTCCAAAGAATCCTTTTATTTCACTTTTAAAACCTAATACTGACTTCACATTACAAAGAGGCGGTGGAAATTGTGTTCCAAATTTTTGCTGCAGCATACTTGAAACTACCCCTAAAAGCAGATGTATTGTGCTTAAGGGGTCCTTAAAATTATAGAAGAATTTGCCATCAGGTACTCGTTTCTCTACTTCACGAAATAAAAACGTATAAAAGGGTTGCTCATAAGAGTTTATTTATATTGTCAGTCGGATATAATTGGCAGTAAGATTAAAAGTTAAAAGGATTTCAATATTATACTCATGAAAAAAAGGCGATTTTGTTTTCATTTATTTAACTACAGAATAATTTATTTTGTATTGCAACAAAGAAAAATATCTCGAACAAAGCCATTTAAATAGTCCATTGCAACAAAACGCGTGTTAAAAAACTATTGACTTTATGTTAATGTTAATCATTTATGCAAATTGGACATAAATTAAGCAATGTATATACATTAAGAATTCGGATATATATCCGAATTCTTTATAATTGTTTAACAATGAGGTGGTCGAACCTGGCTTATATATGCGTATGTTTTTAAAAATCCAATACAAGATTCATCATACGTCATCATACACAGTTAAAGAATATTTTAAATTTTACTGCTTTCGCAGCACATCGATTATATATTAGTCCCAAGTTCGATACTTACACCATATGCGATAACTTTTTGAGCGAAATTTTAAATAATTATAAATAGAATGAACAAAATGGGAAAAAAACTAAAATAAAAGGCCTTTACCTAAAATATGTAGGGGGAGGCAATTAAAAAAAACCAGAACGATCAATCTATTTTAACTCGCAACATATAAAAGGCGGTTTAGTATATTTAAGATACGCAGGAACTTTACCACACTGATCCTGATTTTTATTTGAATTCTTACTTAATAAAAAAATTATGCTTCGTCATTAAACAGCACTTTATATAGACAAATGATACTTATTATTTTTATGATATCAAAAAGCACGCGGTATTACAACTTCGTACAATTTTTTTTCTTTTCGCTCAAAGCACAGGCTATAGTCTTTCGACCATACTGCCTAGTCTTTCGTAGATTTTTTTTCCTTTAATTATATATTAACTTCATTTATCTTTTGTAAAGCGGCGAAGTAATTAATTAGTAAATTTCAAATTCTTTTCAAATCCATGTTTTAAGTTATGTCAAATCATTGTCAAGTGGTGTCAGATGTATTATCACTTGCTTTGTCATTGGACGAATTCGTGCAAATATCATAGTACATATAAAAACCTGAATTATAACCTTATTATAACCTTTTAATTTTTAGAATAAAATATGTCTAATATTTACAAGTATTAAATATTATTGTTAGTATAAATGCTAAATAAAATAATTATGTGTCCTTTACAGTCTCCAAAATGTATCTGTATAAATAAAAATAAGTCGAGGCATTCATAAGTACACCTTTGTAATGGTTTGGTCTTCTAGGTTTTTTTTTATATAAGTAAAAATGGGCAAACGAGTTAACAGTATACGTGATGTGATTACTGACGCCCCTAGACAGACGATAAAACCTGGTCGCGGTTGCGTTGCCGACCTTGAAGGAGGAAGTTGTACGCTCGTTTCTTATTTGCTTGGCGCATTTTCTAACATTGGTGCCTTTTGCAGGCGTGGAACTGGTCATTTTGGAGAAGTACGCGAAGGCCCTGCGCGACTCCGAGTCGGAGGCCCGTGGCGCCCGCTGGATCCGGGGTCCGGTGTACGGGCTGTGCCTTTGCGCGCCTACGCTCGGATACGCCATCTCCTTGGCGTACGGTGGCTATCTTATCGCACGCGAGGACCTGCCCTATTCATCAGCTATACTGTGAGTTAACATGCATCGTTTCTTTCAATCTCACCAATTTTTACTGTGTGAGTGACTTAGCTGGGCACAGTTAACACATTCAATGCCGACCACTCGAATCCGGGCGAGCGGCTCGTTCATCTTCTAGTCACTCTAACATTATAGTTAACTTACTTATCAAAATAATAGTAATAACTATGTACATTCATCTATATTTTTAAATATTCCTATAAACTTAATCAAAATTTGCCTTAAAAAAATTGGTTCCCAGGTATCGCTTTCCATTATTTCGAAGGCAGTGAATGTGTTAACTTTAATCTGTTAATAAGCGCAAAATTAAATTTTTATTTCGTTGCCTTAGTGAACTTATAAAGCCTGTTGGTTTAAGTTCTGGAATTTAACAGGTTAGGAACAAAACAAAATAATATAATTCAAATGTCTCGTTCAATCATGGAGCATAAGGCGCATATTCCCCAGCTAGAACATTAACATGTTGAAATTCTAGTTTGAAAGCGAGGCTCGTTTTGGCAAAACGTTCAACTACAGCGCTTAAGTATATAGCAGTATTGTATTTAATGAATGGATTTATTTTTGGTTTTAAAAAGTTTGCAATATCAGGATCAGACTCAGACTCTAAATCACATGATGGCAACTCTGGAATCTTCGACCCGAATTACACAAATACCTTTATAAAGTTACTAACATTATCCATAGTAGTCCTAAAATAAAATTAAGCAAGTGATATTAAAAATGTTTTTAACCCTTAATATAACATGACGAAAAAAAATAACAATTCAAAAACTTTTGTATATTAATGTGTCCGTGAACGTTTTTAAGAGTTAACTTAAAAGTTAATCTGTTAACCAAAATGTTACATTCGTTAATTAACGATTAACCAATTAATGCCCAGCTATGGTGACTTTTTTACAAAGCATAACTGAAATTTTGAGAATTATTGGTCATCAATGAGAATGGGAAAAGAATATTAAGAACCTTTTACTTATAATTCTTTATTAAATTCTACATTTTCTAAGTCCTTTTTTGGTTCGTTGGCCTTAACGATGGCTATTCCGTTATCACAATAATTTTTTTAAGCGACGAGAAAAGCATGGTGTTCATATGATGGTAAGAGATACGCGTGTCCATAACAACGTGGCGCTGGTCAAGATGGTATACACATCACCACATTGCTTTTTTTTATACAGGTAAATGCTTGACCACGATCCCACCTGGTGTTAAGTGAAGATGTGGTCTATGATGGTAAAACGCATTAACCTAGCAAATGCCTATTCACTCTTTTTTTTTTCGCTCGTTGCTTTGTCACGTAAGGTGTAAGTCTCGTTACCGTAGTAACTTCACTAGTACAGAGCACCGGAAAACAGTAATGTCTTTACAGTACTGTTTGTCAGTTGCAATAGGAGCTGCGATGGACGGACCTAGACGGTAATCGACAACAGAGACTTGCACTCAGAGAATTATCCTCTACAGTTAGTTCTTCCAATCCAACAGTATTTAGTAAATTATTTACGGTCCTTATACTTCGCGCGAAGTGGGCTTCGAATATAGAAGTACAAACTCTTTGTTACTCCAGTGTGTCAGAGGCGCTCATCTACGGCGCTTGGATGCTGGCGGAGGCTCTCTCCTTCGCGCCGAACTTCGCTGCAGCACGTCGGGCAACAGCTCGTGTTGTCGCCGCCTTGAAAAGGAAACCTCTCATTGTCACCGAACCCACTGCCGTCGAGGATCCCACTTGGGTATTGATCAATTTTCTGTTTTCAACTCTTTATAAGTCACATACGCATATAGTTGATTCTTCCGTTATTAATGTAAAAAAATCTTGTTTTCCAGTCGGCAGCTGGTGAGGTGAATTTCTCGGAGTTAAGGTTCCGGTATCCGACGCGGCCGCAGGTGGAGGTGTTGCGCGGGCTGAGCATGACATTGCAAGCTGGTCGCACGCTGGCGCTGGTAGGTCCCAGCGGCTGCGGGAAGTCCACCGTTATGCAAATGCTCATGCGCAGTTACGACCCGGACAGTGGCAACGTGGTGAGTGGACCCTGCGTGACTCCGTTTACTTGTCTATCAAGATATAGATAGGCTATAGTGTTTAAATCTAGATTGCGACAAATTAACATACAGATGGTCTAGCAAGCAAAAGATTTATATATGATTTCTCATCACCATGAGCTTGATGTTGTGCTAGGCTTTTCTTCATTAAGTTAATATCTGTTAAGGATCTTTATTTATTTATTTATTTATTCTTTATGTACACTTACACGTATATATATATAATAATACTAATTTAATAAAAGTAA
>DWLS01002627.1:0-17668 GCA_018246255.1 Pachliopta kotzebuea | reverse complement strand
ATGGACCGGTCGCGCTGGAAATCTATTGGAGAGGCCTACGTTCAGCAGTGGACTGCAATAGGCTGAGATGATGATGTTTCGTTATGTACGATCTGTCCTAACTGATCTCAGTTCAGTAATAACTTATTAAAAAATAATAATTTAGGTATAAAACAGCTTACCGATCTAAATCCTCCATGATCTTATGAGATGCGGTTCTAATTGTGCCCCATTAATTTCGAGATAGATTTGAGCCCAGCGTACCAGCCCCGGCATGCAGGCAGTGCATCATGGTGGGGTCTTCGACACAGTCCGCACGTAGTTTTTCGAAAACATTCACGATTCTTTGGCGCATTTCGGTAGCACTACCACACTCATGTTTAAAAACCCTTTCTTTCACATACCCCCACAGAAAGAAGTCTATCGGGGTCAGATCAGGTATCCGAGGTAGCCAAGAGTGTGGTCCTAATCTGCCGATCCAGCGATCATCAAACAGCTCGGTGAGGCGCTCACGGACGAACCTTACCGCATGTGTGTTATTCAGCCTCTAAAATAAGTCGTCTAAAATATCCACCAATTGTTCATTTATAAAGTTTAAATATCGCTGACCATCAAGTCGCTGGGGAAGAAACACTGGCCCTAGTATGAGATACTTAAATAAACCTGCCCATACGTTAACTGACCACCGGGTTTGGTTGCTGAACGCGATATCCGAGACGAAGAAGGCCTCCGAAGTCGAGATGCTAGAGTCCTTGGACGCTGACCTTTTCGCCAAACCGTATAAGAGGGTGCGGCAAACGCTGCGCCTTGGAGATCCCCATTGACTCGCAGCTCCCGCCCGGAACTTCTCGATCGGACGATTCGCGTCCTGTTCCCACAGCGGGACGTCGAGGAGTCGCCACCGCTGGCGTCTTCGTTCCGTGGAATCTTTTTCGGCGGAATCTTTTCCACCCGCTTTTTCCCTTTCCCTTTACCCCCTGGGACAACGCGCGGTGGCCGAAGCCGTTTTGGGAGCCGGTCCGGCATTGGCGGTTGCCGCGGTCTGCCTCGCGGCAGCTTCCAGCGACAGCCGGACAAGCTTCTCGGGGATGAGCCTGTCCTCTAATGATGCCAGGCGGGCCGAGGCCATGGTCCCGACCTAGATCATGACCGTCCGACATATCTCCTCCAGCGTCGTCGGTGCGGAATTTCTTTTTTATGGGGCTAGTCGCCCCCCACGAGGAGATCTCTCGCCGGTGTTCGCGGCTTATTCCCGCCACTCCCTCTCGTCGAACAACGCCCTCAGGTTGGCCAATTCCTTGCGGAAGTCGGCCACCTTAGCGCGCAGGCGGACATTTTCCGCCTGCAGCTGGCGCGTCTCATCCGAAATCGATTGGCGACTTATAGCCGCCACGGCGGCCTTAATGGAAGCCCCGGCAACCTTAATGTCCCACACAAAGTCGTATTTTAGATTTCGTGGCGATCGTAGCGATCAAATCCACGTCCTCATAAACCTGCTGCTGCAACATCACTGCAGTCTTGTCATCTGGAACCATTCCTGACACCAGCGGGGGACACTGGGATTGTCTCCTGTAGAACTATTATAGTTGCATTAAACCTCTCCAATCCCGCCGTCCCGATATCGCATTCAAAACTTTATTCATTTTTACTAATAGCAGATAGTCTAAATTAGCTTTATTTTTATTTATGAGTGAAAAGGACGAAACTTCAGTAGCCGGGACAAATAATATATCTGAAGTAGACAAAACCTCCATCTATGTTCGAATAGCACAATTAGTACCACGTATCTTGTTTGATGTGCATATATGATTCTTCAGACAATGAATTTAAATTTATAATACATTCTCAAAAAAGTGCGCCATCTACGCTCAAATAGCGAAATTTGCTCAGCCCTGACTTCCACTTCGTTCGCCAATGAGTGAACAGAACTGCTTGCAAGCAAATTTAACCTCTAAACTATGTAAAGACTTTAGTAAATAGCCGTACATGAATTCAATGATAAAATGATGTGATAAATTAGGTTTCATGAAGACGAATAAAACTTTTTTCAAATTATATTGAAACATTTCTGCAAAACTTTTTTCAAGGTTAGAGAGACTATGCGTAAACAATTTAAACAACTTCTTACGGCAACTTGGATCTTCATACAAATATAGGTGATAATTACTCATAAACGAATACGATTTTAGCAAATCGTAATAGAGGGGATATATTTAAACAACAATGTCAGACACGACATACTAAATCTGCCTAAATTAAATGCTCATTTATTCTCATAACTTCGTACCTAAATGGTGAGCAAAATGGTACCGGACATTACGAGATGGAAATATAATTTCATGGGGTAAGACTCTTAGATATGTATCCGCACTTTAAAATAAATCAAACATTTTTAGGAAAGTAACCGATCATTTTTATCTTAAAGAAACTTATGTTTTGTTTTTGACTTTTATGTCGTTATCAAAATAACTAGAACTGTGCACAATATGATATGACTGAAAAACATTTAAAACTGTCACTAAAAACTTTCGGTACCTCAAAGTATATTTATTTACCATTAGGCATTTAAGTCATACCCATTAGAGCTACTACTGCATTTTTTTTTACCACCATTTCCTTTCTAATTTATCACATATATAACAGCAGTGCAGAGCTGCAATAGCTTTAACGATATTATTATACGTACAAAATATATGAATACGATTGTTATACCTGCATTTCCCTACTCAATCGCAGGCGCAGAACCACGTATCGCGGTCACCACGACGCATGCGCAATGTATACCCCCCTTCATGTACTCTCCCCACTCCGCACAAGCAGAATCACATTTTGTTTACCAATTGCCGCGATTGACGAGATAGTCGGTCGGTCGGCCACACCGACATCGCTCGTCCGCGTCCGTTGATTATTCACTAGTCTGTCGCGACAAATGCGACATCAATTACCGCGTTATGACCCTGTGACGTGATAGCATGAGTAAAGCCGAAATTTCGGCGGAAACCGCCTTATCTGGTGTGGCCGTCCACATGGATTTATGCAATGAGCCAGAAGAGGAATCTTCTAAATTGCTTGAACCGCAGTCTTTAACACCGACTGTGACGCCATCTGGACAAATACGCAAAGTTAAGAGCTTCACCGATACACACAGAATCCGCGATGTCAGTGCAGCTTCCGGTGCAGCATCAGCGCGATGCCTGCGTCCTTACGAACAAGTGACTCCGTATCCTGAAAGTTCTGAAAATGGAACCAATCAATATGGGGCACCATCTGTTCGCTCTCTTGCTTCAATTGGCATGGGATGCACAGACGGACGTAAAATGGTTATCAGAAGAGTACCGACGTCCCCCACAGAATTGTTTCATTTAGTACGTCCACCTACGTGAGTAATTGTGCGGATATTTCATATTACATGTTACTTTATTATTCAATTGTCTTAACAACCAACAATTCTGTCACTATTTAAAGACACAGTAACATCCCTTAAACATTTTGTTCTTTTCTCCAACCAATTTTGTTCTTTTTATCGAAATGCGCAAAATAAGTAATAATTTCTTTCCGCACATATATCAAAAATCAACTCGGTTATTTGATAAAGTATATGTTTTAGTAACATAACCTACAACTCGCCATATCTATTATCTATATTATTGGTAGCGCTAACATATTATCACTGTCATGATTAATTTTCCAAACCAAAAATTGCTTAACCATATTAAAATAAAATTAAGTTGTCTATAATTTAAAAAATATTCTTTATAATTTATTATAAAATAGGAAAAATAGTTTTTTGCAATTTGGCATTATGCTGATTATATTTGTAAATAAACGTATATTTACGCTTTGTTATAGTCGAATGTTTAATAGGTACCACTAACTTCTTAAATATTTATTTTTATGGAATTAGAATAACGTGAAATACTAATTTTTGTATGCATATATACATCCTATTTTTATATTTTATATAGCTGGAACAATTAAATATATATAAAATACAGTAATATAATCAACCTTGAACAAATTCATCGGCTTGTGTTACTAATAATACAATTTGTACTATTGGTATAGTTCAAATTGTATTATTTATCTTTTGAATGCTTGATTACTTGTTAATGTAATTTAAACCTGTTTAAACGAACTGGTAAGGTTAAAATTTTGATTATATTATTTTCGATTCGGACGCAATGTTTTAACCACATAGACATAAATATAAATAAATCTTTGTAGTTCAATTGTCTATATACATCATTTAATGAAGGCTTCTATTATAATATTTAAAATAATAAATTACTCTAAATACAATCCATATTAAAAATATAAGACTAGATAGTCAATATAAATATAAGACAAGTCTTATTCAATATCCGGTTCGTATAAAAATGCGAACTTATTATCCACTAATAGCAGGAACTCCTGTCACTCGTCATTGAGGACGCAGGTATTTGGGCGACGACAACCAGGATGTAGACCGGCTCCACAGTTAACGTGTCTAACTTTATTCAATAGAATTAAAACTCTTTATATTTATCAAACACGAACATTTTACCTTTTCACAAACGTAAAAAAGTCAATATTAATACTAACTTTGAAGATATTTTAGAACTTCCTTTTGCTTAATATAGATAATATAACACCTTTTCTAAATCAACTGCGTCTTTGATCACAATAATTTAGAAAGTCAACAATACAATGAAAAGACACATAAAAACTGCTTCTAATAAAATTACTTTTAAAAAATGTTTAAGGACCACTTTTTAAAACCTTTGAATATATCGGAGTAATAAATTTATTTCTACTTTCAATGACCACGTTTCTATTATTTTGTTAAAAAAATAACAATATCTTAATAAATTTCTTTGATTACTATATTTACCTAATAAAAATGTGAGTTTTCGTTTGTAACTTTAAAACAACGGCTTTTTACTAAACTCATGCATATGATTGTTTCTACGATCCCTAATTAAACAAAATTAAATTTGAAGAGACGGTCGGAATTAAACTGTTGAACGGATGTTGTCTGACGTATACCTCAAAGTCTAAAGTATAACACGGGTAACTATTGTTAATAAAATTTCTTTTCAGGTGGCATCAATAATTATAATCAATTACATGCACATAAATGAACAAATAATTAGTATTTATTATAAGCACCTCCTAACAAAATCTATTTAGACAAATGCACCGTTTTATCCTTTGATATGAATGAATATTTAAAAATATGATTAATAGTGAATCAAAACAATATACCATAAGAGAATCTCTAAAAACCTACACAATGCGCACCCAAATTAGTCGTTTCCATGTTTTCTTAAGGGCGGATGATATTTATAAACTGCCCTTGCTTGACTTTCTACTTATGATGACGTGTCCAGAGAAAATAGCACTAAAATTTTATATATTTTAAAGAGGTTCAGGAAGCGCAATGAATTTCAACTATCATAATCATAACCAGCTAATTATAGTTTCTTTTAATAATTTACATATGAAACTACCGGCGAATTAAACTGTTTATTTTAATTAAATTCCTTTTATTTATTGATTGTTGTCTAGTCAACTTTGTTCCTGTAATAGAATCTAAAAGTATTTTAGATCCTACACGAATTCTTACAATAATCTAGAGGAATAGCATGCTCCCATCTCTTTGGAAATTTTTATCAATTGCACCTAAATTTTAGCATATACGGTGGTAAAATCTAAATGTACATTAAGGAAATGTAAATTTAAATGGGATTTTGTATAACATTTATGGTAACTGATTAAAAGTTAAGTGTAGACAATAAAATCGAATTATATTACCTACAGATATTATCATCATTTTTTTTTTACGCGGGGGAAGATATTATCATCCTGATTTAACAAGAAACAACACAAACAGAATCCGATAATTTACGGCGATGAGTAGTGTAAGTACATAATTCCAAAGTAGCCCATTTAAAGAAAACCGATATGAAAAAATGCTTAGGAACGGAAAGCACTATAATTTTAAAAATTGCACACAATTACTTAACTTAGTTGACTCCAATAGTAATGCCTTTATTTATATAAGGTGATAATAATAGTTAACTGAAACATCATTAATAAATATATCTCTCCAGCTCATTAGGAATATACAGCTTTAGTACGCTGTAGTTATTACACTACACTCGGTATTAGTACACGAATTTGTAAACTGAGATTAAATTAAATAACGTGTAACGAATTTTTCGAGTAGTAAAATTTTTACTCATGTTACGTTCTCACAAAGTATATATGACAAAGTTATTTTGTTTAGTTTAATTTTTATTCAACAGGCATAATATATATCATATTTAGGTCGAATATAATTATAACATAAGTATAAATGATGAATATGTTTATTGATAACTTAAAAAAATATTCCGTCTTAAAGAATAAAAGCAGAAAATTTTTGGACGAAAACAAAAGTCCTTCCCTTTTTACAAACAAAGTAATGTATTTCGAAATGCATTAAATATATCCGTTATCGATCAGAAATACTTGACTGGCAATATTTTTCGCAATATCTAAAATGCAGTAGGATTTACGCGTATCAATTTTGAAACGTTAAAACGTAAGCTTAGCGGTCCTTAAACCCTTGCTTACTTATGGGAAATTTTCGCCATCTTGACCTTCACTTTAAGAGGTGATAAAGAGCAGCATGTCATTATCTCCTAAAAGATACACGATGTATCGTGCGCCGCCTCTTATCAGTCTATTTGATAATGATTTGAAAATAAGTTTACACACTTATTAGTTGAAGATTATAGGTAATGTTAATGGTTCCAAAACGTTACACGGTGACTAGAGTGGTGCCAGCGCATTTTTATCCCAAAAAAAATCAAAATAGATGAAATTTGTTGACATCAAGAATTGGAATTTTGTATTAAATGTATTTTATCGAATGATTTATATTTATTAGTTGCTATAAAGGTTATTTTAAATCAATTAACTTTTTACATATTATGTTAGAGAAAATATGTCTAAATCATTACAGTCAATGATTGTTTGACCTACAGAAAGTTATTAACATAAGTATTTATAATTAATTCCCTGCAAATAGGCAAAACATGTATTAAGCCAAAAAGTCATCAAGACCGCTAGGCTTTAATCTGTTAAGCTTAAACGTCCTTCACTTTATCTAAAACATGAGTACCCATCTTTAATCCAACAACTTTTGGTGTTTATCATGCAAAAGAATTTTACAACATTCACATTATGCCATTTATCAGTCCAAAAGTATCACTTACATACTTCTTATATACGAAAGACAATGAGGTGATAAAGACAGTATTAATTTCAACTATATTAGCAAAAATTTTCTCGCACTGTATGATAAAGATTGTAAATCAATTAGCTTCTAAGAATGTTAAAGAAAATTTGTAAGCTTTGAATCGAAGCATTATGCTGAGATGATATCATTCTAGTCTACTAAATGGAAAATTTAAAGGTTAATAAATGATATTACTCCAAGACGTTAATCAATACCGATTATTATTGAAACATCAATAAAAAACTTAAATGTAGCTCTCTGAAAATTTTCTTTCCCTTTGCAGTTTAAGTAATTTAAGTATATAGTACAAATAAATATCATATTTTCGTACTTCAATAATGTTGTCTCATATTTATATTACATTTATTTATTTTAGCTCTAATGTCCATATTTTAGAATAATATGTATATGTATATTTACTGGTTCCTTGGGAGAAGCCTATGTCCAGCAGTGGACTGCCGCAGGCTATTGATGATGATATTTACTGGTGGTAGGTTTAAGTTTCCAGAGACCGCCTAGGTTCGTATTTTTACTACCAAACATTTGTTTACGAATATTACTGGTAGCTAGCACATTTACTAGGGTAACTAAACTAAAATATCCCTTCTATATCTTAACGCGACACTACCGCCTTACCTTACCTTACTGTTTTGCTCGTCTATCCGCTTCGTCACCTAAAATAAGTATATATACAAGACCGACAAGATCGTGTAACAAATTCATGAATGTAAAAAAAAAAATCATGTACATTAAAACTACATAAATTCAAATAATAATTTGTAATAAAATAGTCTTTATAGTTTAGCAATAATTTCATATTTCTTATCTTACACATACGACAACAGTTTTCAATACTCTTCCAGACATTTACACTTGTGACATAGTATATTATTAGAAACTGATTTAAAAAGAGAGATGTTTTAACTTGACTTAGATTGTTTCTCATATAAAATGGTAACAATAGCAATAAAAAAGATTAAACCAAAAATTCGCTTAGGTCAGCCACTATATAGTGAACACAGAAACTGTATTTCATCGAAGTTATAGCTTATTATCATCGTTAATTATTCGTAATTAAGATTGACAAGCAATATGAATTAATGATATGGGTGATTTAAGCAATTACAGCCGTAAAATAAATTATATCTGTGTAATGAAGTAATATGGTGTAATAGCATCACAAAAAATTATGTAACTTAAATTTTAATAAATGATAAAGAAACAATTTATATCTACGTTATACTTCATTATAAAATATGAGAGTATAATAAATGATTAGTGCTTATTTTCATAAGAGGTAATAAAAAAAGATGAACTTGTTTGTTTTCTGGATTCCTAGCATATACAAATTACTAAGCATAATTATAACGTCATTAAAGCATTTAAAATAGTTTATTGCATGTTATATAAAGATAATTCTATTTACCATTTTCGCATGAGATAAACTTTAGTTTTATCACAAATCTTTCAAACAAGGAAATTACGACAACATCGGAATTATAAAAACTAGCCCTGCTACTGCCTGTTTATGAAAAAAATGTTGAATGATTATCCGGTAGGCAGGCAGGGCTACTATTAGATAGCATACTCCCTACTATGGACTTTAATTAGCGGAACTAAATCCTTTTTAGACATTAATTACTAACACAAATAAATCTATATAACAGATCTTTGGAGGGGGTCTTTGTCTCTCAGGGGCGTCTACCATCTGATAAAGATAGAATGAAATTGGTATTATATTACAAGCAAACTTATGACAGATATAAGTTGTCTATTTTTGAATAAATAAATAATAAATATTATAAAAGCAAAATCTTTGATGTACGGGGTGTTTTTATTAATCGTCGCCTAGGTTAAGAAAACTTTATTTCATCATGTTATAATATAAACAAATCTTTTACCTGTAGACCTCCCGACGAAGACACTGGATCTCACGAGAGCGATTGCGATGAGGAAGAGGAAGATGACGAGACGGTACATCTTAAACCCCGGCGCCCTTTTTGGGCTAATAAGATACAATTTGTACTGGCATGCGTCGGATACTCGGTTGGCCTTGGAAATGTATGGCGCTTCCCATATCTTTGCTACAAAAGTGGTGGTGGTAAGATAAATAATTCATATTAGAAAAACGTATATAACATTTTATATAATAACCTTCCTGATATCGATAATATTACGTTGAAATATAACCAGAAAACTAAGCTTCACTTTAAAAAAATTGGTATAAACAAATTTTTAATTTATTTAACTTATTAAAAATTTATCGTAAAATAATACTCGCTTAGAGCAAAACTTCTGACACACAACTTTTTAATTTTACCAAATACTGGCTAAAATATTGTTATTCTTTTAGTAAATCGTTACAATAGTCATCATAATCCTGAAAATGCTTTTCGGACAGAATGTATTCGAGAGGGCTTTCTTTCTGAATGACAGTTGCCATTGATATAAAGATTTTTATAATTTACAGCCGTGTTAATCTTATTACTAAGCTTCTACGTCTACGATATTAAATCCTAAATCTTTATAAAAATATAAAAAGCTACACCTTAAATTTTTAGTATCGTGTCAAATAAATTTACGTTAATTAGAGTGCTGATCGTAATAAAGTCTATTTACCTGTTTTTGTACAGACATGATGTAAATGGCATATAAGTCGTGTAACAATATTTGATTCGCACATCGTATGTATTTATTTTGTAAACAATGGATTTACAGTTCTAGTAAGTTTTGTCAGATGTTTAAATGTTATCACATATTAAATCTATTTTCTTTAGACGACAATAAGCTAATACTTGCTCTTAATTTTCTACAATCTCTAGTGATCATAAAACCTTCGATGTAAGGTATGCAATTTTTGACTCTCATATTTGGCGGCCTTAACAACAATACTGTTGTAGCGACAAATTTACAATATGAGAGTTTTTTTATTCATTAAATCTTAATGATTGACCAAAATCACATGTGATGTTGAGTGGTGATGTGGTCTGTGCTGGTACAGCACTGAACTTTGCTGAACTAGTAAATGCCTGTTGACCCTGTTGTTAAGAGGCTCACATCGTATTTGGACGGGAACACTAACGCCGGCAAGTTGCTCCAAACCTTAGCCGTTCTTATTAAAAACCGGGAGGTAAACCTTTTTGTTCGTAAACTGGAGATGTTTGCGTCATAAAAAAAGGATTTAGCCGTGCGCCTTGTCGTCCAGTAGTGGAAAGGAGTTGGAAGTATCACGTCATGTAATTCCAACCCACACTCTCTGAAATATATCCTGTAGAAAGAACAACGCGAGACTGACCACTCGGCACCTGTGATCACAACTATCCAGTCTAACTAAAATAAGTTCTTGGTTGCCGATTAGCCTTTCGGCCCGCCTCTCCACCGAGTCTAACGCAAAATGAGTTTTAGCAGCACATGCCTAGATACAGGAACAATACTTTACACACGACTGGAATTGCGCTTTATATAAAGTCAAAAGCTGCCCTGATGCGAAACACTAACGCACCTTGGGCAAGGACCCCTAATTTCCTTGCAGCTATCTTAGCTTTGGACACAATGAACTGTCTGAAGTAGAGGTTCGTCGAAATCTCGACTCCCAACAACTGAAGACAATCGGTAATCCCCAAGGACACACCTCGGAAAATAGCTGCCAAAGTGAACTGTCTCGTTTTGGCGGTAAAAATACACGCCTGTGTTATGATAGCAATTAAACCCACAAGGTTGGCATCGCCCTATTCAGAGATCGCCCGTAAAGTGCGACTGAAAGGCTCTACCATGGCTTCCCTTGCAGGCTGTACCTCATTACCACCGGCTAGTTCGTTCAGCATATATCTACCTACAACTTTGCTGTCTTCTGCGTACCTGAAGAATCCGTGTATGAACAGGTCATTAATGTACAGCAAGGGAGGAGTTACAGAGATAATGGATCCTTGAGAAACACAAGCGTTGATCATCATGAGTTCGGATGAACAACCATCGACAACAACACGAAGAACACGAAGGAATCGGTTACTCAAGAAGTCCTTTATGCAACTGACTAAACCGGCAGATATACCGTACGCTGAAAGCTTGCTTGTAAGGCACTCGTGCCAGATTCTGTCAAAAGCTTTCGAAATATCCAGGGAAGCAGCTATTGCTTTCCCGTTGCTCTCGAGAGTTTCATAGCAGAGATGCGTGATATAAGCTGGGAGGTCCCCAGTAGACCTATTTAGGACAAAACGAGTATTATCGATTACTAAGCTAGTCGTGATGCTCTATATATGTCATGAAATGTGAATTCAATATGCGTTCCATAACATTGCACATTATGGAGGTAACTAACGGGCCGATAATTAGGATTTGTACGACCACCTTTTTTTAAGGCACAAATTACTCGATTGAAAACTTCCAAGAATTCGGTACTAGTCCAGTCCGGAAAAATGGGAGGTTAGCAGAAATTTGTGTCAACCGACTTAGCAAGCGACCAGAAAGCTCGCCCTGCCGGATAGTTTCATGCTTTACACTGAAATGATTATTTCGTTCATGATGCGCCTTCCTCAATATCTTTTTATATGACCCGGCGTCTTGGTTAAGAACTCTTTTTCTAGATTTTATGTCCGGAGATTAACGGTCCTGACAATGAACTCGGGAGAGATATGTTGTATGTTTCTGCTTTTCAGCATGTGTATATTCGCCATTGGCACGGACGAACTTTGCCACCAAGGAATACGTCCTCGAAAGCGGAAGGCGGTCCCTTAGCGGAGGGCAGTGAGGGGGGCGGGGGGCGAGCGACCGGGCCGACCGGTTTTCGCCACTGGGCCCCCTTGTGAGTCGGAGCGGGCGCGGCGCTCCTGTGAGGGGCCCTGGGACACCCGCGGTAGTTCGCGAACCCTCCGACTTGCACAAGCAATAGCTTGAAGGGTCAGGGGAGTCGGACTTGCTGTAATATTAGTTGTTGTTATACTAACTGCGCCTAAATTGAAAAATTCATTAGTGCAGGCCTGATTCGAACCCGGTAAGCTCTGAAGTGCTACCACGACCAAACTACTAGGCTACCACGACTTATATACGTATAACTATAAAACATACTAATAATACAATTTACTTCAAAGCTTGTTAATGAAATCTTTCACCAGGACATAAGTAAAAACTATTTATTTGTAGTACAATATTAACATTAATAACAGATATTTAACCTTGTGCAAAATCGTGTCCAAATTTTTTTTTATTGTATCACCATATGCTAATCGATGACCAACTCGCAAGAACAACACTTCGGTGTGAATTACACTAAACTTATACGTCACGCCACGCACAAGTCCACTCGAGATATCGAATGATTTATTATTTTGATTATATACTTATACGGCACTAATTTATATACGTACACCAATATATACCTTAATAAAAATAATTTATCGCCATATTACAAAACGCATTTTAGTATTGTTAAAACATTGTTTAGCCACGAAAAAATAGATATTACGTTATGCGACGAATAATTCTGCGAAGAACTGATTTCTTATAGTAAAATGTTGGTACTTCTGCCTGGATATTATATATCATGCGAACGATAGCATCAGCGAAAAACGCACGTCTAATGCTGAGAAATGAACTCAACTATTTTTATTTTAAAAAATCGTTTCTTAACGATAAAACACTTGTCGTTTGCTTATCATAAAATACACTTTTTGCACAGAGTAGCTAAAAACTACTTTCCAGGACTTAATTATCACCGATTTTCGCTATCACAAATCGCTTTTAAGATACATAAAAACCCCGCCGAATTTCCGATTACAGTTTTATTCATAAATCTACAAAAGGATTTCGTTGAAAAGCTACCAAATATTTACGTATTTAAAGCAAATCATTCAAGTTAGAAACCAGCCCCGGCTAGATTTATTTTTCACCTTGCTACTGATAAAACAAATCTGTTACAATTACAGGACCGTTAAAGTGTTAATATTTAAACGCTACATTGTAGATCTTCTGACTAACACATGATAAAAGATTAACATTTCACAAATTCTATGTCCTACTTTAATGTCTATCATTTACAGACGTTACCTTGAAATTTACGTAGAAGTTGGTAACCACTAACGTATCACTAAACGTCTTAAATTACAGCGACACGCGTCTAAATAATCCTTTTAGCAAATAACCGGCTTAATTGCGGCAGTTCCTGTAGGTCAATTCGTTAATATCAGGGATACAATTGAAGTTGTAATTATGGCAATACCTTGATCCAGAACTACATATATCGTCATACCTACTGTACATTAACTTAGCAACAAAATATTTAATTAATAAACAGAAAGGAGTACTTTAACAAAATATATTACAGGTGCTTTCCTGATACCCTATTTCATAATACTTATAGTATGTGGTGTTCCTATGCTCTTCATGGAATTAGCCGTAGGCCAATATACTGCACACGGACCAATTGGCGCCCTCTCCCAAATATGTCCACTTTTTAAAGGTAAGGTATACACTTACGGTAATCATATAAAAAAAAGTAGCATTTTGCTAATAAAAAAAAAATCTTATTTATTTTTGTATTATTGATATCCTTTTATGCGATGTTAACAAATTGTCAATACCCAACGTTTATATTATATTTAGTACGAGTGCACAATGGTAATAGATAGATACACATTATCAAAATTGGGGTATTTCTCTATTGACTATCGATTTAAAAATATAAAAAATCTTGTCACAGAATCTTACACTGAGGCCATTTAGGTATCGTTAGTTATGGTACAAAAAACTTACTTCTAACTCCCATCTGTCCCGGTGTAAGATTGTCATTGCAGCATTGACATTATATGGCAATTTACTTAAAAACGTACTAACAAGCTGGCGACGAATACTTATAAAATTCCAAATCTTAAGAATTTTTGTACAAAAAAGTTATTTATAATATGAATAAGATAATGAATGCATCGATATTTACTTGCGTAGGCTATATTCAATAGCGTAAATAAAATTTCAGGTGCTGGTTTGGCCAGCGTAGTGATCTCTTTCTTAATGTCCACGTATTATGCTGTAATAATAGCATGGGCGATATATTACTTTTTCACCTCATTTAAATCAGAAGTGCCATGGGCTAGCTGTTCAAATCGATGGAATACTGCACAATGTTGGGTACCTTTTCATAATCATACCAAACCAAACGGATCTCAAACACCCACCGAACAATTCTTCGAGTGAGTTTAATTTTCAAATGAGTTTTTACAAAAGTGAAACGAAACATCGTTATTAACTAAAACGATCATTACATTTTTTTCAGAAAAAAAGTTTTAAACATGAGCGATGGCATCGAATTTCCTGGTGGAATGCGATGGGAATTAGCAGCTTGTTTAGTTTGCGCGTGGGTTTTAGTGTACTTCGCTCTTTGGAAAAGTATCAAATCATCTGCAAAAGTTCGTTACATCACTACAACGCTCCCATTTCTGCTGATTATTGTATTTCTCGGACGATCGCTAACCCTTGACGGCGCTGACAAAGGACTGAGGTTCTTCTTCAAACCTGACTGGGAACTTCTTAAGCAATCAAGACCATGGGTTAATGCAGCATCCCAGATTTTTAACTCGATCGGAATTGCCTTTGGTTCCATGATCATGTTCGCGTCTTATAACCGCTTTGACAATAATTTTTTACATGATACCGTAGCCGTATCACTTGTAAATGCCATCACAAGTCTTATTGTAGGAATATTTACTTTTGCAACTATTGGAAATATTGCGTTTGAACAGAATACAAGCGTAAAGGACGTTATTGCTGATAGTAAGTACATAATATCCAAAATAAATAATAATAATTGTCATGCCATTTTCGAACTAATTTTATTAATTTTCAATTTTTTTAAGGTCCTGGTTTATTATTTGTCGTTTACCCACAGGCTATAGCTAAAATGCCAGCGTCACAATTATGGGCTGTATTATTCTTTTTTATGTTTTTATGCCTTGGTCTCAATAGTCAGGTAATTATGCATAATTTAAATTTTAGGTTTATATCACGTGCATTAATAATAGTCATGAATTTTGTCTACTACTATTATCAATCTTATTATTATTAATTTCAGTTTGCTATAGTTGAAGTAGTTGTAACTTCAATACAAGATGGTTTTCCCGATATGATTCGAAAAAAATTAGTGTATCACGAATTGCTGGTACTTTGTGTGTGCGTCGTTTCCTTAATATTTGGAATACCACACATTATTCGAAGCGGCATATATGTATTCCAACTAATGGATTACTACGCGGCCTCTCTCAGCATTACGTATTTAGCCTTTTTCGAAGTGGTCGCTATTGCCTGGTTTTATGGAGTGGGTAGACTATCGCGAAACATCAAACAGATGACAGGTACTAATAATCAACATATTTCTAGATAAAACTCATAGCTTTTAAAATTTTAATATTTTTACAATGCAACAACTCCACATCAAAACAGTCACGGTGCCAAAAAATACTTCATTAACAAGGGAAATATTACTTCATTATAATAGCACATAAAATGTACATATGTGCATTGTACCTTTTTTGTTCATTATTTACCTTTGTTGAGTTTACAAAGCTTGTATCCGTCATCCGCTTTAAACAAATAATAAAAATTTATCAACTTATCTTCTTCAGACATATTGTTACGGGTATATCTTTATCATTATATGCATCACTCATAACAATGTTAATGATACCGATCGTACGATTTCATTTCATTGTAATTTTTACGATCTTAAATACAATTAATAACCAAAGAATTTATTTCGTATTCTCAGTTCAGAAAACTAAAATAAACGACAAACCTGCCAGTAATTTGACATACACAATAAATACTTCTAAGACTATAAAAAATCACCATTAATATTTTTTGATACAAATATCTTGGATATGAATTTTATATATCTATTTTTTATGTACACCGCATGAAGTAAATAATCCGAACAGGAAATATGTACATACGAGATATTAAATCTTTTACTCTCTCTCTCTTTTACATGCATGGAGGTTAAACTGAAAGTGGAACAAGATATCAAAATCGTAATTGTATACTAACAATTTTAAAAACTGACATTATTTTTTTTGACTTGAAGGTCGATGCCCATCATTATATTTCCGCTTCTGCTGGCTCGTTGCTTCACCGGCATTACTCTTAGCACTTTGGGTGGCTAGCCTCGTGGACTACACTCCTCCCAGCTATAGACAGTACCCTTATCCAGCATGGGCACAAGTTCTGGGATGGATAATTGCCTCTTTATCATTGCTGTGCATTCCTGTATATGCAGTAGCTGTCATCATTAGATCTCCTGGAAATAGTTTGAAAGAAGTAAGTATTTATTATAATAAATTAATAAACAGTAAAAAATAAATGTTTACTGAGTGCTAAGAAACTAAACCTTTATTTTTAAACATGTTAACTTACAGAGCCCTTACGAAGTTTCAGAGGAAATTTAATTTTTTCTCATTACAGAAATTCCGTAATTCAATACGGCCTACATTTATGTGCGATTGCGGAGTCAATGGTTGTGATATATGCTGCTCGGAGTCCGAACCACCAGATGATAAAACATTGAACTAATCTACAATCACTCTTCATCAGTCTTCGTTTATTTTTAGTCTTTAGCTATACTTAACTAGAGTACTCACCTTCTCACTTAGAGATATCAAAAATAAACAAGACAAAAAGATAACAAAACGAGACATTAGTCTATCATAATTATCATTAATTTACAATGACGTAAATGTACTCGACCTAAAACTTATGTTCTTGTAATATTAACATACTTTTTTATACTTGAATTCAATGAGTAATAGATGTTTCAAGTACAAACAGATCTGTTGGTCACAAGAAGTGAATGTGATAAGAAAGTTTAAAAATATCCAAATGAATACCTAGAATAACATACAGTTTTCCAACTATATAATAACAAAACATCAAATAATAAAATAACTCAAACAGTTTATTAGCAAACTTAATAGATACAAATACTAGAAACATCGTTAGATATGTACCTTACTGCTGGTAGTTTAATAAAATATAAATAACGTAAGAAGTGAAATATTCTCTTTCAACAAATACAAGTGAAATATTCTCTTACAACAAATCTTAACATTATAAATAAATCAATTTAGCCAAAATAAACTACCGCTAATGCATAATTGTTCAAAATTTTTAAGGAGTAAATGAACTGTGATTAAAACATTCCAAAACAAAGTATGCCATTATACACCAGTTAATTATAATAAAAATAAGAATAGGTATTTATACTTAGCAAATTTCACACAAAAGTGAAAGTAAAATATATAAACATTTGGTATTTAAATAAACAAAGGTTTATTATAAGTATTTGAATTAAAAATACAAATAGTATCAAAAAAATAAAGAATACTAAGAATAAATAAAAAATAAATAAACTATTGGTATTTTATTACTAAGTTAAGATGAAAGGAA
>DWLS01002626.1:0-17671 GCA_018246255.1 Pachliopta kotzebuea | reverse complement strand
GATAGATCCCTACGCAGTGCCAAAGGATCTAGCCGATCGGCAAGTTCAGGATCGTCGACAATCCGAGATGCCCTACGCTGGATTCGGTCAAATGGAGATAGCTGATAACCTGCTGTGTGTACGATTTTAACCAGCGACATGTTATTATGAGCAAATGTATCACTTAATCATCTAAATCTAGTTTTTCATAGTGAAATATCTATAAAAATTCTTGATTACTACAATTACGATAGTTAATATTATGGAATATTCTAACAGTGAATACAATTCAGAAGGGCTTAGAAGTAAACCGAGGGACGTATCTCACGCCGGCTCCGAGATCTAAGGTTTAGCGCGTCTGTTGTGTGGAGGAGCTGAAGCGAGATCCGCGGCAGCAGCTTTTTAATTTTGCAAAGTGCGGGCTAATCTATGCTTTAAATCAGCCTTCAACTCCTTAGGAGTTGTGCATTTCCAGTGCTATTTCAAATCGCAGAAAAGTCTTCATCAAACACCTTTGGTTTTTGTATTAACTTATAATGAGAGAGGCGAAAAGATATTTATTTTTAGATAAATGTTAAGACTATTTACTATACTCCCAAAGCGTATTTACAACATTAATTTTTGAAAAATATTTATGTAAATACAAAAAAATCGCATAAGAATTATATGCGTTAAATATATGAAGACTTATGAGGCGATGCTTGAAAGATGACAAAAGATATAAGAACAAAAGTCGCCGTAAATTTATTAACTTAGCCAAAGACATAGTGGAGATAATAATAAACTTTAATACAAAAAGTAATTAATAAAGTTAAAGTTGTAATATAACATAATGTAAGAGAAAAGGAAGAAATGTAATGTAATAGAAAATATATAGGTAAATAAACAAAAAAAGAAAAAAATCGTAAAAATACATAAAATGTAAAATGCAGCGAAATTTTAATCGGGAGGCGATGCTTGAAAGATGACAAAAGATAAAGATATATAGAAACAGTGAAAGAAGAAAATGTGGAATGAAAAGATAGACAAGTAAAAGATGATAAGACACACCCACAACACGAAGGAGAACGCATCAGTAATGTTAAGATTATAAACAATTGTTCATTCAATGAAAATTTTATTAATAAACGTACTCAGCAACATTGTTTAAACCATAAATGAATATTTTAAACAATTAATATTTTGTATAATGGTCAATATTTACCGGTTCGTTTATAACAGAAATGTAATACGATATTTATACAGATAATGTATTACAGCTCCCTAAAGGCAAAGATAGTTGGACGAAAGTTTTGAAACGGGTAAAGTAAGTTTAATAAAAAATATATACATTTGTAATAAGTAACAAAAGATATGAATATGAAGTATCTCTCATATTAAATTACAGTATTGATTTTTTTATAAACCGTCGTTATACCGCAGCTAGTTTTTCTACCGCGAAATAGTAATGAGCAAATATCATTGTGTTCCGATTTGAATGGTGTTGTATGCTAGTAAAATTACTGAGGTAACGAGACTTAACATCTTACGTGTCAAAGCTACGAAGGAGGAGCACATACAAGGATCGTATCACTTACAATCAGGTGAAAGCCTTGCAGGCTCGTCAATAAAATAAAAAGCAATGTTTCACATTATTCATCACTTATCACTATTGGGGGAGGTCAATATCCAGAAGTGGACGTCAATAGGCTGATGATGATGGATATTGTTATTCTTTAAAGGTTTTTATTATTGTTTTTACTTTTCTCAATTTTTACTATAACATGTAATTTTTTTTTATTATAATCATAAGCATTTTTTGGTTATTTATTTATAAGACGGACGTTGTATGGGAAATATTACTTTAGTAGGTTCCTTCGCAAATGTTTTTTGTTTTGTTTTTCTGTCTTTTATATATCTTTATGGGAATAAGTTATTTATTATTATTACTATATTTAATTTAAATAAGTAATAACCCAGTGTATTGAATCAGTATCAAAAAGTAGACGAATGTAGTGATTACTATAAAACTGATGAATTATCCACTGAATGGAAAAGGTTATCGTAACATCGTAGATAAGTACAGAGTCGAAGCACATTTGTCGTATATAAGTATATATGTGTATTGGATTGAATTAAAAAACTATATTCAGAGCTTTTTGTTTGTTTTATATATTCATAGTGATAGTAACAATGTAAGTTAAAACTAAGTAATCTAAATATAATGTCCAGTGTGGAGTTTCTCCCAGTGGCGTAGTAAAAGTGAGTCTTTCCTGTATTTGAAGACAGGAGACTGTTTAAAGGGAAACCTACTCTAAAAAGATCAGATAGCGATTTCAATCTTATAATTGCTTTAAAATATTAATCTGTAGAGTAATTTTCTAGATATGAGCAAAAATTAAAGCAGTAATAACATATACATATAAATAAACTTTACAGGAAGAATATTTTTTAAATGCTACGGCTCATAATAACTAGGCGCTAGTTAAGATGGTATACAGCACCACATTGCGCTGATCGCCATGAGACAAGGTAAGTCTCATTACCCCAGTAATTTTACTAGTTTTAACACCCTTCAAACCGGAACACAATAATGTTAATATTACTATTTAGCGGTAGAAATAGTGGCAGCGGTGGTACCTACACGGTCTTTGGCTACAGAGACCAACCGTCAGACTAAAAATATTACTTACGTAATCTTTGAATATTTGTCAAAATTGAAACTACAGGAAGATAAAACTATATGTAGATTGAAGAACTAGAAATCACAATCTAGACTAATTTTCTAAATATGAAGAACCAAAAATATATTCTGATAGCTCCTCCGCATTTTGTTCTGTATTCTTCGATAAACTTAATACATTACTAGTAAATATTTTATGTATATATAAAAGCAGGTCTTAAGCCATGTTTATTCTGTAGCCTGAGCCATTCATCTCAATAACATTGACTCAGCTGATCGTATATTCTTCGTGACGGGTTCTTCACAATCCATCATATGTGATAGTCCAACGAAATTACTCGGTTGAATACATTCTCTAGTATATTATTGTGAATGAAAGAAAAAACTATGATTAAAGAATATATTTAAATAAAAATACTCATACATATTAACGTAATAAAGTGTAAGGGGTCCCACACAATACCTCACGGGACCCAAGCCAGCCTCTCCTGCTTCAGCATACGTGGCTCTGGTTCCTCACCAACCCTCATTGGGTCAATATGGCGACAGATGGCTCAAATCCCTCTACTAAGGAGGCTTATGTCCATCAGAGAATGTCTATAGGCTGAAGCAAAAGAAGAATATTATGACACTCAAGTAGCTTACAGTAACAGTCGACTAAAATACATAACATTTTCATATAATTATAATTGCTTTATATAAAAACAATACAAAATACACAATCGGATTAAAATATTCATGTTTCTACTATTAAAATTACACTAAGTTTTAGTTAAGTTAAACTTTAAGTAAACTTACCACAGTTAAGATAGTGTTGCTAAGAAATTAACCTTAATTAAGTTCATCTTG
This sequence comes from Pachliopta kotzebuea, assembly GCA_018246255.1. Lineage (NCBI taxonomy): Eukaryota > Metazoa > Arthropoda > Insecta > Lepidoptera > Papilionidae > Pachliopta > Pachliopta kotzebuea. Next base: position 14,181 of record DWLS01002626.1, on the reverse strand, counting down.
TCATAGAGGCAGGCGTAATTTTTAATATATAGTAGTTTATTCATCAGCCGATAGATGTCCACTGCTGGGCAAATGGTTTTCCCAATAATGAGTTGATTTGGGCCGTCTTCCTCCACGCTGGCCCAATGCAGATTAGTGGGAAGTCAGAGCCTCGCTTCTTGAGGGCGCACCAGGTAAGGCTGGCTTCGGTGCCGTGAGGTATTGTATGGATCCCTTACGCGTAATAGTTATACAATTATAACAATAAGGTTCGAAGTATTTGGTGGTAGAAAAAAAATGAGTTATCCCACCAAAAAAGCTTATAAAACGGCTTTAGAAAACGAATTTTAAAAAGGTATGTTTGATCCAAAAGGTGAAACAGCTAAAAGAGGAGCATTATACACCAAGCGGAAGTGTTAATAGCTGATGCATATCTCTTTTTTCGTGAGGTGCCTGCTTAAAACTTTTTTGTTAAAGGATTTTACCTTTTGGGAAATTCGCTGGTAAAAGATTTTCAGTTTAGATTTTCAACTTTACCTAAACACAATTTTTTTTATTTGAAGTACTTTGAAACACCTAAAATTAAGGTCCAATAGGCGGACTTAATCCCTGCGGACATTCTCTACCAGTCAACCTAGAGGGTAGATGTTGTGGTAGGTGAAGTGTGAAAGTTAGATTTAAAGCTTAAAAAAACAATACAGCACATACATATATACATATACATACAATACTTTACACAAATACAAACAAAAATCGATAAGTAAATAAGTAGTTGATGAGAGCGAGTGATGGTATCGCTACTTTTTAGAAAAGTACTTACAAGTATAATAAACAATCATCATCATCAGCCGATCGAAGTCCACTGCTGGACATATGCCTCCGCCAATAATGAGTTGATTTGGGCCATTTCCCACCAAGCTGGCCCCATTGTTAGTTGTTAGCTAGAGCCTCATTTGTTGATTAGCGAATGCATCACAAAAAGGAGGAGAAGGGGTTGACTTGGTTTCCGAGAACTGTTGATGGGATCCTTTCCACCCCTTACTGATAATGAACAATGTATATACATATATATAAACCATTGTATGTACTTACAATATTATTATTATTTTTTTTTTATTTGCATTCAATTGTATTTTTTCCCTTCACACCCTGAAAGGTTCACTGAAAGAGAACTCCTATTAATACTTGCCTACTAATTACTGTATCTCTCTTATATTTTTTCCCCTGGTTTTATTTGTACAAAAGAAAATATAAATATACATTCCTCACTATAACATAACAGTCTTAAAGTAATATATTTTTAAGGTATATCTTCTGTATTCAATATACAATATAAAGGATATTGGATAAGCTTGTCAACGTCTTAATATGACTGTGATGCATTAGTCATAATATTTTCTTTCAATTCATATCTAATGTACATTCGGCGATGGCATTTTATGTATGTTACTTCCCCATACAATTACATTACCATAATGAATACTGTGTTTTCCTCGTCATATGAGAATATATCACCATTGTTCAATAACTATCACATCTGTATTATGGATTGTAGATGTGCTTAGATATTATAATCCAGAGCTCTAATGTAGCGCTGATTATCAGCTTACGCACCTGGCTGTAATTGCGATAAGGTCCATTAATAATCAACCAGTAAGTAATTAATGGCGGCATTCAAGCATTGAAAAGTAGTTTATTAAATTTAACCTCTACTGTTGATAACAGTCACCTCTTTTAACTGACTACAGGTCCACAATTAAAAGTGTAGATATTTTTTGCTCCTTACTATCTTTTGTCTATATCAGTATCATATGTACATGGCATAGCATTGATTCGACCTAAGTATACACAATGTGTACAAATAAATATAGATTCTTTAAGACAGAATACAAAATAACAAAAGATTTCATTTTTTTTATAAAATTATATTTATATCCGAAAATTAATAGTATTAGTATGCTCATAGTGTATATACAGCGGTTTCAATATCAGATACTTATAAAGAGATAGACCAATGCAGTGCCTTTTATTAAGTAGTAATTTGAATATTTTTTTAAGTTATTAAGATATATAATAATAAGACAATTTAAGATTATAATAAGACAACCCCTATTGTCGCTGTTATTCATTAAAAAAAATACATCAGGTAATTAAAACCGATGAGAAACTTTCACATTCACATCGCAATTTTCATACACTTGTTTCGCAAAGCGTTCGGTTTTTAATCCTACAAATCGGAACGGGCAATTTCTCTTATTGAAACAGGGACACATGTTTGATAGTAACGTTTCATTAAAATAGCTCGAGCTGCATATAACCACCCACATTGAGTATACCATTGAGCATCACTTTCCAGTCAAAGAGTTTAATTACAAAAAAGTGTACGATTTATGCTCCTAACAACAAGGGAAGCGTAGTTCTACTTGCTACCTAGACCATTGTATCAGTCACGTTGAAAATATTTATCAAGACCTGTATAGAGGATAATAATGTGATGAAATGAAGATTAGGCGATAATAAGGTCGTATTGGTAATAGCAGTGCTGGAAGGTCCCTCATAAAGTAGACCGATGACCTAGTGAAGGTCGCGGAAATCCGCTCAATGTACACAGACCAGGACTGATCAGAGTGGAGATCTTTCGAAGAGGCCTATGTCCAGGGGTAGGCGTTTATCGACTGATCATGATAAAAATCGGAGACTATTAAGAATAATCATGATGATGAACTAATCTTAATCAACTTCTTAAATGACGGCGCAACCAATTCAGTATTTCCTAATTCTACTGACTTCAGTGCAAGTGAAAGTAATTCCTCCAAGTTTTTGGGTTCAAGTTGAAGGGTTTTTAGATAATACAAGCTTGGGACTAATGTCCCGTATAAACATGCAGAAAATAAACTTTTATTTCTCAGGTTCGACTAACTTAACTACTTAACCGGTGCTTTCAACACCGTTTTATAAACACCGTAAAACCATAATTCTTCCACGGTATGGTTACTTACCTTTTTAGGTCCATTGTTGACATTTATTTATTAGCGCTAACCATAAGCTTATTTTTAAGTGTTGATATTACAGTTTATAATGTTGATATATAAACTATTAAAAAAAATTAAACAATAATTGTAAAATATTGGTTAATTAAATTTGAAGAAAGTATGATGAAGGTAGGTAAAAAATACCTTTAAAGAAACAACGGTACAAAGTTTTACTTCACTACATAAACCGGCCGTTGTTAGAAAAACGAGTACACGTAATAAGAAAAAACAAGTGCGAGAATTTCGTAAGTGAACAAATAAAAAAAAAAAAACTTTCCACATAAACTTTTCTTCGGGAGTAATCGCACAAGTTCTTGAATATTTTCCGTATAAATTCGATATTCTTGTAGGAGTTACTGCAGCAGCAAAAAATATTTAATTTTGTCCTGTTTTTTGTTTTGTGGTGACCCGCGGGAGAAGAGAAAAATACAGTACACATATATAGAAAACATAATATTTTTTTGGATATGTTATTGTATAAATACATGAAGAATTTTCTAGAAAATGTTTTGTACAGAAACTATCACCTGTTCCAAAAACTAAGGATGAAATTAATTATATTATTTTTTAAGACTGTCTTGTGAAGATTTGGTAGATTTGGTTTCTACCAATTTAACTCTATGTTATAACAAGAAAAAAACAGTTGATTTTCTGATACTCATGATACTATCTTTAACATTTTAAGCGTAATATGTGTAAATGGCATACACAGCCTGTCTCCTTGAGTAGAAAGGTGTTATTTACTCCAGTAATTTCACTAGCATACGTCATCCTTCCGAAGCCACATCTGAAGAAATTTGGGTAGTGAAACGATTATTCGAAACCGCCCTGCTATTATTCTGTTATTTATAAGTCTACTGCTATAACAATCTATCTTGTTTTTCAGCTTTCAACCTTTGGAGTATATAAAGCAAGGAATTTCAACATTTTTGAACTCATGGTAATTTAACATCATTTATATATGAAATAAATATTACATGCGCCTCTTAGAAAAAGGGTATAAGCTAATACTCTATTCACTGGGGGTGTAGGGGGTCCCACACAATACCTCACGGGGCTCAAACCAACCTCATCTGCTCGCGGTAAACCTTCCTAATCAACAAACTAGGCTTTATCTTATCACCAACCCGCATTGGGCCATCGTGGTGGCAGATGGCCCAAACCCCAACCCCCACAACAATGGCAATATCCCAACTATTGGAGAAAACTTATATCCAGTGGTCTATCGGCTGATGATGAAGCATTTATTAAGTTATTACGGTTTACCACCACAGATTATATTGTCACTTAATACCAGATGGGATCGTGATGGTAGACTTTAATATAATAAAAAAATTGGAGAATTGTTTGAACTTTTTTGGCAGATATATTTGCGAATTTGTTTCTGCCTTCCGACTTTTTCCTCTAAAAGTCACTTATGTTCCACAGCCAAGATATTTTTTCTGTATTCAACTTATCGTTTGCTTTTAACTTTGAAGGTCAAGTATTAGTGTTTCTTCGTCATCATCACCACCTCAATTGATAGATGTCCACTACTCGACATGTCTCTTGTGAAGTATTCCGTAAAATGCAAACTGTTCCTTATTTTCTGTTCTATTGATCCATTAGTGTTCTTAAGTATCATTGAGACTTTGTTATATATAATTCATCGGTTAATGTATAAATCAAGAGATAAAAAAAATATGTAGCGTATTAAGTTAAAAGCTTATTCAGCCGATAGGAAATTTTGTTTCTCGCGGCACGCTCTACGACAGCAGTTTAGGAAATTTAGGACGTTAAGTGTCGAAGTTAAGTCGTTTCCTACGGGAGAGTGGCCAAGGGGCGGATATAAGATCCTTGACCCTTTTAAAAAGATTAATAAAGATAAAATACAGACTTCCGCTTACCCTCTAAAAATTAAACGACTTGCAGGCTGTTATCAATTCAATACATTGACAGTTAGCAGACACTTAAATTATCCAATGATATCATTAATATGGATATCATTTTTAATAAACCTTATATTAAAATGAATTCATACATATATTAACAGATCATCATCATTAGCCTACAACAATGCATTGTTGGATATAGACCTCATCGCATTCATGAATGAGGTCATGAAGCCTTTTGACAAATACATACTGTATATATTCATCATCAGCTGATAGACGTCCACGGCTGGATATAGCCCGCCCTTAATAGTTGGGGATTTGGGCCAACTCCTACCACGCTAGCCCTATGAGGGTTGGTGGTGAACCAGAACGTATTTTGAGCAAACAGGTTTTTTTTACCAGCATTCCCTCTTCGTGTTTTGGGCAAGGTTCATTGTACACTTTATTTATTTTATTTCTTTCTTTTTTTTATTTTTTTTTTATCTTCACTACTTTCATGCTGCATATTTCCTATCTTCCATTTTTCTGCTATATATTTGCTTTCCTCTTTCACGCATCGCCTCTCAGAGTAAAAGTATGCGGTGTTACATTGTTTGCATTCATTTTAATTCATTTGTTTACAATTTACTATCTTTCTTATCTTATCATCTTTTAATTTTTCTATAACTTTCGGTATTTGTCTATGTTTACAATATAATATTAGTTTTCGAATTTCAATAGCATATTGTCATTTTACTTTATTTGCTTACAGTTTACATTTATTTTTAGGAGCCAGTTATGTTACTTTTAATTATTCTGCTTACTACCTCTTTACTGAATTTTAGCGAGCAGGTTAGGTTGGCTTGGGTTCCGTAAGTCTTTGTGTGGGACCTTTACCCCCTTGTATTTATGTATACATACACAGTAAGCCGTACGGTACAGAGATCGTTGAGGGAGGCATATGTCCAGCTGTGGGCGTTTATCGATTGATGATGATAATAATATATTAATATGTATACAATGAGAAAAGCCACACTCTTGAGCTTTTTGTATATAATAATGAAGAATTAAAATGACATAGGTATTTACATTTATTAATACTTTAGAAAATCTTTTATCATGGATTTAGAGTGAGGTGAGCTTTCCTTAAAAAGCTTTGCTTTGTTCACTCAGAACAAAAAAGCAATGTTGTTCTATACAGCAAGATCTGAATAAGTCTTATGAAAATCATTATAACTTTATAAGAATAAGGCCAACATTAGCTTCATTACAATGATTCTAGTGTGCATTTTCTAAATTCAGACATATCTCCCAACCATCGGAGTAGTTCATTGTAATAGTACCTATAAATCCTAACTGAGAAGCAGGCGGTGAAGAGAAATATCGCGTGGGAATCTCTACGGAACCATACTATTAACTATTAAGTTACGAAACTATTCATAAGAGAACAACGGAACTACATATATATGTATTTAAATAAGTAATATATATTTTCATTTATAATCTTTTATATACGACAAACTGACGAGACAAGCAAAGCGTTCACCTGATGGTAAGTGATACTCTTGCCCATAACGCGGCGCTGGTTAAGATGGTATACACAGTACTAAATTGCGCTCATCGCCTTGAGGCGTAACGTGTTAATTCTCGTTACCAAATAAAAAATGTATTTATGAAACTTTATCCTTTTTTTATTATTTATGGCGATAAACGAGCAAGGTGTTTACCTGATAGTAAGTGACACACTTGCCCATAACGCGGCGTTGGTGTAAATGGTATAAACAGCACCATATTGCGCTGATCGATTAAAGACAAAGTACTAATTCTCTTTACAAAATAAATAAATAAATTTTTCAAACTTTGACATTTTTTTTATTGTTCGTGGTGATACACGAGCAAGGCGTTAACCTGATGGTATGTGATTCTCTTGCCCAAAATGCAGCGCTGGTTAAAATGGTATAAACAGCACCACATTACGATGATCGCCTTAAGAAATAAAATGTTAATTCTAGTTATCGTATAAACGAGTATATTCATGAAACTTAAACCCTTTTTTTTATTGTCCGTGGTGATACACTAGCAAGGCGTTCACCTGATGGTAAGTGATACCTTTGTACATAACAACGTAGCACTAGTGAAAATGCATACAGCATCACATTGTACTCATCGCCTTGAGACGTAGTGTTGTCTCGTTACCCCAGTAATATCACTAGCATACAGCACCTTTCAAATCGGAACAGTAATGTTTCCACAGTACTGTTTTGAGGTAGAAATAGGAGCTGCGATGATATCTACTTAGACGGTCTCCGGCATCAGAGACCTAAAGCTTGCAAATTATTAACAACTTCCGGTACATATTTTATATGAAATATCCTTATTTAAACGACAATCTCGAGAACTACGAGGGGTAGGAGCTGGTGCTGAAATTTGTCATACAGACAGATATAGCTTAGATAAGATAAGAGCCGTTGGAATTTTGTTGGTATGTGGTCGGGTTACCGAGTTGTGGATGAAGAAAATTTCAGAATTTTGTATGGGCCACTTGTTTAAATTAAATTAAAACAAAACTAGTTTACTAAATAACAGTAGGCAATATCAAAATGCGTTCCGTTTTCATTTTACGTCTCTCTAGTAATTATAACTAACATCTGGGATTCCAGGTATGCTATTGTTCTTTTCGTCTCCACTCTTAATTCTGAAAGTTTATTAAAGAGCTTTTTTAAGTTTAAAACAATGAATGTCCCTCTGGCTGTTTCTTGTTTCTTTTAAGAATATCATCTTAAAATAAAATGTTTCAATATAAATATCTTTTCCAGTGTCTTTTCTTAATAAGTATACAAAAATAAAGCATTTTTTTTTAATACGTCAAATAATTATACGTCTTCGAACTCCCCTTTGTGTCTACCCTCTATGGTCTTTTTTCTATGATTTAAACGTTAACTTTACATAGTGTTAGTACTTTGAGAGTGAGCGTTTTTCTATCTTTAGTGTTAATTTTTCTTCTTAATTCTTGGTCTCCTGTTGTTATATTTAGTTTTTTTCTTAAAGCTTCTGTCTGTTATAAGATCAATATTATTATATAACTTAATATATGTATCAATGCTATTTTTGCAATCAATTTTCTATATAAAGACGGTAGGTAGTCAGGTTCATGAACAATTCTACCATCTATATATATTTTTATGTACGTACATACATGTACTTTTCGTCTGTTAATAGCTTTGATTGTTTTGAAACTGTTTGAAACTTTGCTACTGTCTTTACATATATATATAGAAATAAATAATAAACGTTATAGGGAGAACCTTCTACGTTCATAAATTAATCTTTGTCTCTCTAATACTTTTTATGATCGGTATGCTGCGACGTATACTTGTAACGGTCACCATCACCTGATTGTCAATAACCTTTAACATGACCTTTAACTATTTAGTAATAAAAAACTGTAAAAAAATACATAAAAGAGCTATTTATGGTTAATGAAAGAATATTAAAAATGCTTTCAAACTTTCGCAATATCTTTCTTGATGAAATTATATCCGCCCTTACTTCATCAATAGCATAACTTTGCGAAACTTTTAAAAGATTTATATTAGTGCAGAATGAATTTTTTTTATTAAAAAATACTTTTTTTTCGTAGCGTTCTCCTTCGTATTATGGGTATGGGATCTGCCTTTCTTTTTATTTATTATTCTTTCCTTTCTTTCTCTCTTTTCCTTAACTTGTATATCATTTCATTCTACATTTCCTTCTTTCACTCCTACATATCCTTATCTTTTGTCATCTTTCAGCCATTGCCTCTCAATCCAAATTTCGCCGCATTTTACATTTTATTTATTTTTACTATTTCTACCTTTTATCTTATTGTTTACATTTTCCAATAAATTTTCTATTACATTACATTACATTTCCACCTTTTCTCTTTTCCATTATGTTATATTACAATTTTAGCTTTGTTAATTACTTGTTTAAGTTTATTATTCATCCCACTGTCTCTAGCATGCATAGCAACTTTATAAATATGCAGAGACTTTTGTCATCACAAAAATACTTTAATGCAATACAGATAAATGAAAAAAAAATTTTTTGGTAAGATTACTAACAATTAATTCCTCAAGTACTAGGACACTGTAAGGTGAAATTACTTATTAAGACTTAATATCTTAAGTCTGCGTTGCGTGTGGGAATGGGTATCAGTTGGCCCCTTCCTGTCTTTTTATTCCCTGTCCCACAATCCCCACCCTCTGTGACCTTTCTCCTTCCCTTTCCTTCCCCACCCCTTATGTTCTTTTAGGGTAGGCAACGCACTGGCGTCGCTGGTGACCGTAGGCGGTATGAATCACTTACCATCAAGTGACCCGTCTTGCGCGTTTGCCTCTTAGATGTTATAAAAAAAACAATAAATCTTAATTTTTAACTCTAACTGCATTTTTTGCAACCTCCGGCCGCAGTCTTTGTAATATGTGTGTGTTTTGTGGTAACAATAAACGTTTTATGTACCTATCTATCTTTTTTGGTGGTACGTTAATACACGATATTTTCATGGTTATTAATAAACAGGGAGAGGAAATATTGAATGTTTAACAAATGACTTGGTGTGACCGCTGTCCAAATGGCGGCTGGACAAAAGTTTAGCGCGTCTTACCCACGTCACGGCGACACAATGACTTGATATATTGAATTCTACTGTTAGTCAGTTTGTATACAAGAACAGCGTAGCCAGTCCCATCGCTTATGGTAAATGTCTGAGATACCATGTTATTAAGAAATAAAATTGATTTCTGAAATACAGTGCAAACTCTTTATAACGACAGTCTCTATAACATAGAAAAGATCACAATTTGTTTGGTTTACCTTAAAACCAATACATTGATACATTCTTTATAGCGCAACAGACATTCTCTATTACGAAGTAATATATCTATATTTACACATAGAAAGATAAGGAAAAAGCGAATGAAGATAAAGATGATCAAGATGTTTCTGAACCACCACCAACTATTCAACAATCGCTTGATGTCGCTAAGTTAAAAGATTTTTTTTTTATTGTTCAATTAAAAAGATCCCATCACATATCAAGGGATGGATATAATATATAAGAAAATACAAAACAAGTATTGGCAAAGCAAAACATGTCAGATAAAGTTAACTGACTATATGTATTAATTTATCAAAAATATACATATTAAAGATTATTGTTAATTCGGTTATATTTCTTCACTCCATACAATGTTAACTCTCTATAACGATAACAAAATGCTCAGTCCCTTGAGTTTCGTTATAAAGAGTTTACACTGTATACAATCTTAAAAAATGCCTGACTAGCTCACATCCCTCTAATATCTTCTCTGGATGTGCGTTCATGAAGAATGGGATATTGCTATGCCAACTTAATGGCAGACATATGCTCTATATATAGCTATGGTAACAACGTTATGAATTTATTAATTTTATATTATTTTTTAGTTTTTGTGCAAACGCAATAGGCAACTACCTGTTGATAATATATCGCAATAGTATGATCGCTTTCAACTTTCATATATATAACATCTAGATTATTCATGCTTGGCAGCTTCCCTAGTAGTAACTAGGTACCACCGCAGCTCCTATTTCTACCGCCAAATAGTAATGTGCAAGCATTACTGATTTCCGGTTTGAAGGATTTTATATGCTAGAGAAATTACTGGGGTGACGAGACTGAACGCCTTATGTCTCAAAGCGACGAAGGTAATGTGTATATAATATTAATTAGCACCACGTTTTTATAGGAGGCGTGTAACTTCACATCAGGTGAACGCCTTAATCGTCTCGTCTCTTAATCGTTTAGAAAAATTGGTAGTGTTATCACTAAAAATTGAGTGAAATTTAAATCTAGTTAGTGTATTCTTAAATGGAAAAATGTTTGACTATTAATTCTCGTATTGATAGTAGTTTTAAAGGAGTGTAGGTTTCATTAACATCATCATCAATCGATAGATTTTCACAGCTGGATATTGGCCTCTCCTAATAGTGGTGAGATTTGGGCTATCTCTCTCCACTCTGACCCAACGCGGCTTGATTGGAATTAGAGCCTAGTTTGTTGATTAGCAGGCTGCACCAGGAGCAGGTAAGTTAGTTTGGGTCCCGTGAGATGTAGGTCCTTACACCACTTTTATTATTATGTTATAACTAAACAAACATTATTATAGCCTATTAAATTTATGATTTCCCAAATAAATACTTATTCACCATTAACATTTTTAAAAGAAAACAACCAAAGAACATAAAACCCATTATTGACGTTGGTATTATAAATGAGTTGTAAAATAAACCCGCAAACATAATTTTCTTCTTCGAAAGCCGTACATATGTAATATTACCCTTAATTGAAATTCTTCATACCGTAAAGTTGTTCAGTGGAAATGATATTTTTGTTTTCCACTGAATAAATTCATAACAACATTATACTTCAATAAACTTAAATTACGAAAATCGTTACACTGTTAATTATACCTTTGGAGGCTCTATTAAAATTCGTTGAATTTATGATCACAATTTTAAGTAAAATTCAATATTGTTTCATCTTCGATAAGGTTTAACAGTAAGGAAACATATATTCGGATATGCTTTATCCGGCGCATCATAAACCATTCGGAGGAGCAGCTTCAAGATTAAAGATGCAAAAACCTTTTGCCGACTGAACTTTTTAATATTACTCTCCAGTGTGCAATTTCTACTTTGAAACATTCGCTTCCTTTTAAAGCTGAAAATAGCACTTCAGCTGTCATTCCCTTTGCATACATCCGGAGGAACATCTTCTTGTATCTGTTTTGTGGGGGTAATATTATCTTATCAGTCAGCTGGAGCGTCATCCCTCCAAAGGGGATGTTGAAATGCAAAGCTTTTTGAGGAAAGCTCACCTCTCTCTATTTCCCGTATAAATTATTTTCTGAGGTATTAATAAACACCAACACAGTTTTAATTAATATGGAGCTTTACATTTTTTCCGTTTCTTCATAGCTATATCCAAAAACCTCAAGAATTTGGTTTATCTCATTTTATACATATCAATATCTCATAATCATCATAATCAGTCGATAAACGTTCACTACCAAAGAGGCCTTGCTCAATAATCTTAACATCTATCGGTCCTGCACTTCGACCTTCACCAGATCATCGGTCCATCTAGTGGGGGGCCTTCCAGCTCTTCGTCCACGGGTACCAACTTCGTATACAGGTACGACCTTGCTGCCCCATTAACCATTAGTCCTTCGAGTAATATGCCCTGCCCATTGCCACTTAAGTCTAGCAATCCATAGGGCTTTGTAAGTGACCTTAGTTTTCCGCGGATCTCCTTATTTATAATTTGCTCTGGAACAAAAACTCCGCTCATAGTCTATTGTTCTTTCCTTGTAATTAATAAATGAGTCTTCATCAGAATCATTTATAATTTTTGTTACTCACCGCTGGACTACAAGGTGGGTTGGTGAAGTAGTGGACTCCGATCGATCGGTGTATATAACTTTGTCTAGCAAGTGGACGACGTTCGGCTGATGATGATTTATTACGAGCAAGGAGTTCACCTGATGGTAAGCTATACGCTTGCCCATAATGCGGCACTGGTTAAGATTGTACACAGTACTATATTGCGCTTGCCTTGAGACGTGAGGTGTTATGTAGTTACCTCAGTAATTTTACTAGGTCATCACCCTTTAAACCGGAACGTATAAGAGAAGGTGTGAAAGTAAGAACAGTAGGAAAATGAGATAGAGACTAAAAGAAAGAAAGTAAAGTGGAATTAAAACTTACCAACAGTACTAAGGAGAATGATAGTCAAAACAAAAAATAGTATTTATTTTCGCACAGTACTGTTTGTGGGCTGCAATAGGAGCTGTGGCGGTACCAGCTTGATACTTTAATTATTTAAATAACTGCCCAGGGTAGTGGATGCGGGGACTTCCACTTCCCGTACGGAAGGGTCTGGGTGTTGTTTACAGGTCTAAAAGATCCGCGATGATTTTTACCAGCACCACATCATACACGTGATGCGGTGCTGGTGAAATAACTGGTCCTACACTGGTCCCGGAGTTCCCTGGGGTGTTAGTGAGTAAGAGTCTCATATAACTTTGTTCTAACAAGAATTGTAATTAAGAAATTCCTTTATAATTAGAAACTCCGTCTCCTTCTTTACTTCTATTATTGAATCGGAAATTGTTATGAACTACACCTAGCAGTTTTTTAACTGCAAGCATCTCTACTTCATTGTTTGGTAGCTGTACAGCATTATTCGTGAAGTAATTAAACTTGGAGCAAGTTTCAATAAGAATTTATATTGGTATTTCAATTAACTGAGCAAGTTTGCTTTAAATCAGCCTTTTTTAAAATTAATTATTTGAAACTGATACTACAGAATCTGTATTAAAAAATACATAGTATATAGAGATATAACTAATTTATAGAGATTTCAAAAATCGCCATAAGAGTTCTGGTGCAATAATGGTACCACCACATTTCTTTAACTAAGGACTAATTGACAGAGATTTCGATCATCATCTCAACAGATGGATGTCCACTGCTGGACACAGGTTCTTTGTAATGTATCCCACAAAACAAATAGAAAGCGAACCAGCAATTCTTTTGAGAAGAGTGTACTAAAAAGAGTAAATATCATATGTTGTGAATAATTTTAAATATTATAGTGATGTGGAAATGTTACTGTATTCCAGTTTGAAGGGTGCTGTATGCTAGTGAAATTACTGAGGTAACGAGACTTTACACTTTAGGTCTTAATGATGAGTGCAAGGTGATGCTGTGTGTATACAATCTTATACCAACAGCATGTAATGGGCAAGTGTATCACTTACCATCAGGTGAAGGTTTTGCTTGTCTAGTCTCGTAGAATAAAAAAAATTATTACACGCAAAAAAATGTGAGTTCTAATGTAATATCTTACGCAAATCGAAAACGTATAAAACATTTAAGTGTAACATATCTCATTGAGCTTAAAATACAATCCAACCAAATTTATTCCCCCGTTGATATGAATTGAGCGATAAAGCAATTCGTATCCCGCAAAAAGCAGTGAACGTGATTTAATAAAGCAGTATCCGTCATTGTCTGCATGTAAAGAAATGTGACAGCCCACAAAGAGTTTTTCCTTGTTACGTTAAGTCACAATGTTCGAAATGAAGGAAAGATTTTTACATTTTAAGTTACGCGGAACATTTAATTCCTGTCTTACCGTTTTCATTTATTGTATATAAGTATTAAATCGTTTAAAAAACTTGTCAAAGATCACTATCTGCAGCTCTAATTTGGCTATAATATGATCAACATGC
>DWLS01002625.1:0-17675 GCA_018246255.1 Pachliopta kotzebuea | reverse complement strand
CAATATATGACTTATTTAAAAAAAATATTAATTTATCTTTATGATGTAACATTAACAATTCTTCACGTTAATAAAAAAATAATATGTATTATTTTTCAAGCACTATTTTGTCGAATGATAGTGGTGCTTTTGGACCCGGGGCTCACGGATCCTGACCCCGCCAGCTAAATGAAATATGTACATAAATATATGAACAATAATAATATAATGATGACCGAGGAAAGCTGTTAGTACTGGATCAAGGAAGGGTCGGAGAGCAGAAGTATAAGCGGGAAGAGAACGGGGCGAAGTAACTGAATAAATACATAGATATGTAAACAAATAGATTAACCTAAATTCGCAACACTACACGATCTTCGCGCCCAAAAGCACCAAGTACTTTTATGTATTGTAAGAAGTTATTTTTGATAGCCCATAGTGGATGAAACATGCACCAATGGACTTTGAGGATCGCATTTATTGCCTTTTCTCCGAATATTTCTTCCCTAAATCTTATTACTTACATATCCTTTTGTGACTAGTGCACAAGGACGGAAAGATTGATAAAGAAATCAAATTCCGATAGCAGTATTTCACTTTCCCCTATGCTTCAAATAGAGCCTTGAAGCCTTTCATGACATTTCCATGGAAATATTGTTCACACGTTTAAGAAATACATGACGACAGGACATGAAATGATCGGAGTTTCTTTGTGCAATTTATCCATATTACAAGAAGTACTAGGAATATTTTTGATACATTTTTATGTATATATATATACATAATTATATTTGCTTTCTATGTAAATAAACACTTCTGGTCTGTTATTATATATACCATAAACATTTCTTGCTCTTATTTTTTTTCTCCTATACTACAGGGTTTCCTGGAAGAAACCGATTATAGCGATAAAGCCGCTCTCGCTCACATTTAGGTTATAAGTTTAGTTAAGTTAATTCAATTAACCATAATTTGTGAAATAAGGAATTTATCTATCTACTTAGAAGAACTAAGATATAGCTCATAAGATATCTAGACTTAAATAGCAATGAGAAAGAAACATTGCGTAAAGGACTTACGATCGATGGTACAGTAAGATCTTGGAATGACTGTCGATGTAGTAAAGTCCCTTCTCAATAGTTGCGCAGAAAATCAGCTAAAGATAGCAGGAAGCTGCTAGGTGAGGTAAACGCAGAACCGGATGTTTTTAGGTTTTACTGGTAATAGGTCTCTCTTGCCGGAGACTGTTTAGGTAAATACCACCGCAGCTCCTATTGCAGCCGACAAATAGTACTATGTAAACATTACTGTATGTGCTGTATTCTTCTGAAATTATTTGGGTAATGAGACTTAACACCTTGTCTCAAAGCGTCGTGCGCATTATGGTGTTGTGTATACCATCTTAACCAGCACCACGTTGTGGGTAAGCGTATCACTTACCATCAGGGTCTTGCTTGTATTATCGTGTCGTTGCCTAAACAAAAAACGATTGTTGTATAGAAATTTGATGATATATTAACAGAAGTTAATCGGCTGATGATGATTTATAAAGAACGAATATGACTAATTAAAGAAACTAAAAATTTATGTCCGTTTTGAACATATACATTTTAAAGTCAACTAAAAAATTAGAAAACATGTATTAATAATTCAACAATAGTAATAGAGTAGAAGTATTTTAACCCTCTATTTGTTAGTGTCTAAATGCCAGTCGGTGAACTGCGGTCAAGTTCAAATTTACTTTTCGGTTAACGCTGAACATAATTAAACTGCCAATCACATGTTGGTAACATTTACAATGTTTACATGTTTAATTATTCGTGTATGTAGTATCATCAAAATATAGATAAATAATGTTGTACTATAACAATTCATTAATAATAAAAAATCTCCGTAACTTAAGGTAAGTAAGAACCTATATTAAAAAATTGTTATTGTAACATTTCTTGCTCTTATTTTTTCTCTCTCCTGTCCTACTGGGTTGCCTGGAGAAGATCGATTACAGCAATAAGACCGCCCTTTCCTACACTTAGATTATAAGTTTAGTAAAGTTAATTAACTGTACCATAATGTGAGCAATAAATAGTTTACGAGTCCGCGTTTCTTATTGTCATTAGTTTTATTGTTTATTCTGAGCAAGTTTGTTCTGAGAAAATTACTTAATAGTAGTCAAATCAATTATTATGTATTAATTAATACAATAGTTTTTACTTTACTTAAACTATATTTAGATATTGTTTCGATAGAAAGTCGAACCATTCAAACGACATTTTAAACTGTATGATTTTCTGATTTTTTTGTTAAACTTTATGAACAATTCATATGTTTTTATGGAAGTCTAATGTTCATTTTATAACGTTGTGTAATGGATCAGATCATTAGTGTATTACAGATTGTATATAACTTTAACTTCTATACATATACGCTTTCACATTTCTTTACATTATTCATAATACTGTTATACAACTAACAACAAATCATCTAATTATTTATCAATAATTTAATTAAAATTAAATTATTAAATACAAATGAAAAGGGTATTCTGTTAACGAGGAGTATATAACCTATAACTTAAAAGTTCGGAAAATTCACAATGAATCTGGATCCTAATAAATTTTTAAATATGTCTGGGTATATAATTTATTGTATGTATGAAAACATGTTTTAGTATATTTATATATGTGTATAAATGTGTCTTTTGTTTATATTATTTATTCAATTTAATACATTGCTAGATAAATTATTCATTATTATTCTGCTTTTAGTTTCATATTGTACCGTACCTTATGACATCTCTGCATCACTCAAGGTAGACTGGTGATAACGCTAAAGGTAAAAAGTCCATCGTGTAAATAATATATAACGAAAATAAATGAACATGTAACAAAGACGAAAGTTTTACTCACAGAACAAAAACAGCAGCGGAATCCATTCCGAAACTCTCACCGAAATATCCGATTGGTATCGGGGAAAGAGAAATCCGCCAACTTAGTTTTTTACCAGCTCTCCGGCCGGGGGCAAACTCGGTATATTTTAACACAATTACCACGAATTAAATACAGGAATATAAAAATTTAGTAAACACAGCTGAACACATCACTATATTGATAATTTTCGTGTTTACAGACGTAACAATGGAGATATTGCCGTGAGGTTCCGGAGTCACTGCCACGGCCGCGAGACAACACACGTATAACTCCCACCAGTCAACTTTTACCGACACAAAAAGACGCAAGCGGCGCATGTGGGGACGGGGCAAAACACCTTTGATAATTACGTATACACTTCCTCGGTTATTGCAATGTTAAAATCTGGCTAGTAGAAGTGGGTGCTGTGGACTGTGCGGTTTCTAAGGCGAGAATGTTTTGTCTCACTCGCACCGTGCGCTTGCGCATACATTACTAGAAACCGTCAAGTCGATACGTTTTCATTTAAAACCCGAATACTTTGAGCAAGTGGGTAAGTTGAACACATTTTTAACATGAATTATAATAGCACTGGTAATATCTCTATTGCTGGAGACAGTCTGGGTAGGTATCACCGCAGTTATTTCTACCGCCAAGTAATTTATTGAAGGGTGTTGCATGCTAGTGAAATTACTGAAGTAACGAGACTTAACACCCTACGTCTCAAGACGACGAGCGCAATGTGGGGCTATGTATACTATCTTAACCAGCGCTATGTTATGAGCAAACGTATCGCTTATCATCAGCTCGTCTCGTCCCCATGCCAAAAAAAAAATATATATATTAAGAAATTATAAGATTGTTATAAGTATTTTAAATTACATAATATTTTATAATACTTAATTTCCTCAAACTTAAGTTAAATAAATTTGAGAGTAGCTTCTAGAAAACTCCTTGAATCTTACTATACAAGATATTGAGCCTATGTCAAAACATATGATAAAGTCGATTATTCTACTATTTTAGGCTGATAATTTATCAAAATTTTATTTACATATTTTTATGTTATTTTATAAAATAGCTAAATAACTATAGCTTTAAAGAAGCAAGGAAAGTAATTTACTTTACCTGTGTATGTTACGTGAAAGATAACACTGTTGATAATGTTTTCTGAAGCTGAAAAACATGTCAAATGAAAAAACAAGGTACCTGATGTACCTAGTTCTTTTTTAAATGTGTGACTTCTATTATCAGCTCCAACATTTCTTTATTTACTGGTGGTTAGTCAATGTTACCAGAGACCTTCCAGGTAGCATTGCAACACCTGTATAAGAGTTCCAGTTTTAAAGTAGGTTAGGTAATATTACTGTGATGATGAGATTTAAAATCTTGATTTTAAAGCCAATAAGTACGTAGTAAAATTACTGTGGTGACAAAATTTAATATTTTACTTTAAAAACAATAAGTAGAAAATGGTGCAGTGTACTATCCTTACTAGCGCCATAGAGAGATTTGAGATATAAAAGTCTTTATTGAAAATTTAAAAATTAGAATCGAAAATAAGAATCGTAATTCATTCGACTTTCAATGGTAATGCTGTAGGTCAAACAGGTGAACGCACTTGACCGATTACTGGACAAGCAAGTGTAAAATGAAGAGCATAATAAAGTGAGGCGAGCCATTACAGCGACTCGCAGACCGTGGATGGTAGTCTTTGCTATAACGAAGAAGACTATCAATTATTTCTTCTAGAAATATATTGCTAGGCGTTGAATCAAACACTTTCTACTTTCTGTGATATATTTATAAAGTATATGCTTTGCTCGCGGCGTTATTCACGTGAAATTTTAGGCTTTCGTTACCGGGTATTTTATTTTAATATATATTCTGCTTTTCACTGATATTATTATTCAGGGCTTTTTTAACTTATATTTACATCTTTTAATACTTATGCTATCTTATCATCTACCATTACAAAATCTGTACATACACGTATTTGTATATAGTCATATTTAAATATTCTTATTTCTATTATCAACAATATTACATATTATGTGACAATATTTTATAAATTTATTTCTAACTAATTTACATTTTAATAACTCGTCTACATTTTAACTATCAATATGAATTCTTAGGCCTGTTTCCTGTTCACATTCATACCGTAACATCCTATGAATGGGACACTTCGTTGTGAGGAACAGTTTCCTCCGCAGCATCATCACATATACACGATGGGCTCTCCCGACATTTAAAACGGTTTAACTATTGGCAGAATCCACCGTGGCCTGTGAATATTTGGGTATTACCGGATGTTAAGGAGGTTCATATTTCGTCTCATTGGTTTTTCAAATTTCAACAATTAAAGTCAACTAATTACTCTTAAAAAATTAAGAAGCCCTGACGTCTCTTACGGAATGTACCAGTAAACTCCAGTTAATTACAAAGATTAGAATTGATGATTAGATATGTGGGTAGATATACAGGTGTTAGGACTCAATTGCCGGAGACCGTCTAGATAAATACGACCGCAGTTATTTCTACCGCAAAATAGTAATGTGTAAACATTACTGTGTCCCGGTTTGAAGGGTGCTATAGTCAAATTACTGGGGTAATAAGACAACATCTAACGTCTCAAGGCGACGTGCTCAATGTGGTACAGTGTATACCATCTTAACTAGCGATGTGTCATGGGTAAGCGTATCACTTACCATCAGGTGAACGCTAATTAAAAAAAAATTAAATCATATAGGTTGAATGTGTTAAGAAAATTATTGATCACTATTATTATCATTTAAAGTTAAATATTAAATCACTCAAATCATAAAGATCTTAAGTTAAATGTTGAAAGGCTTTAGTAAATACTTTATTATATTCAGCAAGAAATAAAGACGTATAAACGGATTATTTTGATGTAGCTTTATTTTTAAGAGGATTATTGAAAGAGTACAAGAGACAGCAAGATTTGCCCTTTGAACTCCTTCACCCTTAGTAAAATGTTTACTAAGAAATATTAATGTACGACAGATTAGTTTAATAAAGTATGATAATGTATGTAATTAACTGAAAAGGGCGGTAGGCGATGAGATGAACCGATGATGACGATCGTCATTATAAACATTATCATGACATTGCCTTCAAGGTATCCACCTGATAGTAAGTGGTACGATTGCCCATAAAAACGTAGCTCTGGTTAAGATGGTATACACTGCACCACATTACGCTCATCGTATTGAGTCGTAAAATGTTAAGACTCATTATCCCAGTAATTTTACTAGCTTACGCCCTTCAAACCGGAACACAGTAATGTTTGAACGTTGTCTATTTTTTGTTTATTCGCCAATGCAACGAGACCAACAAGATGCTCACCTGATGATAAGTGATATACTTGCCCATAACAACGTAGCTCTTGTCAAGATGGTATACACCGCACCACATTACGCTCATCGCATTGAGTCATAAGGTGTTAAGACTCGTTACTCCAGTAATTTCACTACTGCACTCTTTAAACGGGATCATAGTAATACGTACATATTACTATTTGGTGATAGAAATACGAGCTGCGGTGGTACCTACCTACACGGTCTATAGCAACAGGTACCTTCCACCAATATTTAATCATCAATTCTAATACTAGTAGTTAACTGGAGTTTACTGGTACATTCAGTAAGAGACTTGAGGGCTTTTTAACTATTTAAGAGTAATAAGTCGACTTTAAACGCGAGTACTAATTAGTTGATAAGTCAGTGAAACGAAAAATGAACCTACTTAAGATCTCCTTTGTAATCACGTTTGTGAAGTAATCGAAGTAGCTTTGTTACCAACAAGCCACGGTATACTTTAATTAATTCTGAATAACAAACATTTAGATCAAAGCCTTTTTTATATTAACAAATAAATTAAACAGATTGTTGAGAATGGAAAACTTGTCTCATACATGAGTTATTTACTTACTGAATTTGATATAAATTGTTTTATTTATCAGAGCTCATTTTGCGAAATTTGAATTCATTTAACCAGATAGTTGGGGTGTGATCGGTCCTACAAAACAACTTACGGGACCCAAGTAAACCTCAACTGCTGTAGGAAAGTCATTGGCAACACTATTAGACATAAGAAGACGTAAATCATAACAAAGAAAGGGATTAAATCTAAAATAAAAAAGAAATCAAAGAAGAACAAAAAATTTAAGAATAGTGTGTAATAGCGGCGAACGAAGTCTGAGGGGCGATGTGTGAAAGGAAAATAAAAAAAAATGTAAAATAAGACATGAAGGAGTAAAAGGAATAAAAAAGGAAAGAGGTTGTGAAAATAGTAGAAAGACAATGAAAAGAAGTATATGTGTTAAGGAGATGAAAAGGGAAAATAAGGTTCCTGAATCACTATACGAGGGAATAAAAAAAACCTTACCTGCTTGCGGTGCATCCTGCAAATTCATAAACGGGGCTACCAACCTGTATTGGGCCAGCATGGTAGATGGCTTAAATCCATCCAATTTTAGGGGAGGCTTATGTACACAAGTAATGATAGCCTAGTGATTTGAACGCCGGGTGAGAATGTACTGGGTTTGAATCCGGCCTGCACCCATGAATGTTTCAATTTACGTGCAGTTATTATAACACCAACTAATATCACGTGCTTTTACGGTGAAGGAGAACATCGTGAGGAAACCTACATATCTATGTGATGACCATTCGCGGTGTGACTAGTATGTGAAATGGAGAAGGCAATGACAAAACCACTACATTAAAACTGACAAGAAATTCGTCGTGACGAGTAAATACGACTTAGAAGAAGAATATACACCAGTGTATGTATGTCTATCGGTTTATGATCATGATGATGAAGCAGAGGTTAACAACTTTTTATAGAAAGGAGTAATCGAAAAAGTTGTAAAAATAATCAAGTTTAAATCAGTTAAGTTATTAATTAATTAAAAGCTGAAATATAATACTGTTCAAGCGGATAATTAATAAGCTGAATCATAAAGTGAAAATGACGAAGATTTCGTAGAGAAGTCCGACATAAATTAATTGTTGATACCTACTTTCATTTTAGGTATTTTATAAAAGTAGTCCATGGGTCTTTTTTTAAAAAAACGAGCCGACGAGACGAGGAAAGCGTTCACCTGATGGTAAGTGATACGCTTGCTTGCAACGCGGCTTTAGTTAAGATGCTATACTACATACTGCACTACATTGTTCTGGTCGCTTTGTAACTTAAGATCTCTGATACCGGAGAACGTTTAGGTACTACCGCAGCTCCTATTGCATCCGGCAAATAGTACTATGCAAACATTACTGTATTCCAATTTAAAGAGTGCTTTAAACTAGTGAAATTCCTGGGGTAACAAGACTTAACATCTTTCGTCTCAAGACGACCACGCAATGTGGTTTTGGGCTGGTTGTTGTGGGCAAGCGTATCACTTATTATCAGGTGAACGCCTTGCTCCATACGTCGCTTCTAAGAGCAAAAATAAAAAACAATAGTGTGAAAATATGACTATGTTAGGGTTTGAAGGGTAGCTAGTGAAATTGTGCAAAGAAAACTAATGTCTTAAGTATAAAAGCGACGAGTAGCTTAAAATTGTAAGACAAGCACAGCATTCGGGTAATATCCTTCTCGTCTCATAGCTTCTTGGAATATTATACCTTTGTTCTCTTCGAATTATTAAAAAGACTATCTTCTCTTATTACAAGCATTGCTTTTAAAAGACCACACCGACAAATTGTCTTAATGTGATTTATGCTAATTAGATGTAAAATGCAACTCCTATCGCTACACCCACTGACTTGTTCGTTCAAATTGACATGCAAATTCGCAGTCTGCTTTAATTGCTGATAAACGAAATATGGTAATGATAGTAATAATCATACCGTTATAATTAAAAGTATTTTCTTAAATCCAACAGCATTTGATTCTGAATTTGGTGGAATAACGGGTTTTAATGTTTTGCATTATATTTAAATGGAACTACCAAGTAAACCTACAGCGTTGGTTACAGTTTGAATCAAATATTTTGGAAATCAGTTGGAGAGGCTTAAGTAAGATCATACACTGGAGGAGAAAAAGCAGTCTCAATATTAATTAAGTTCGTATCTAACTTTAGATTGATTTAGTCTATGAGAATTTATATCTATTGTTAAAGTTATAAAATACTTGAGATGCGTTTTATTTATATATTTCAGAAGTTGATACTTAAATTTAAAATTTTATATAGAAATTTATTAATAATAAATTCTTTAAGTTCAAACTTTCTCAATACATTATGGAGTTTTATAAAATGTCCCAAAACCGGTTTGATAACTTTCACTCGCTAATAAAATCTGCTAAAGACGACCTTGTGGGAGCATAAGCGACAAGTTTACACAACTGTTGACGGAGATTGTTTTACAACTATTAAGTCGAATATACCTTCCAATGCTCCTTTGTATCCGGAGTGACCTTTGGGGAAAGTCTATGTCCAGTAGTGGGCATCTAACGGCTCATGATGAGTACAATATTTGACATAAACCTATCGCCTAAAAACTTTTCTTTTAAAATGTTTTGATTTCATTAATGTAGATAGTTATGGTTATGATTGTGACGAATGTACTGATAAAGATGATGAAAATTGTGACGATGATAACCACGACAACGAAAATGACGACAAAGATGACAATATTGCGGGTGATGATTCTCATGGAGATTTTGATTATGAACATGATGAGAGTGACGATTAGAGTGAATAAAATTTATGTTTTAATGTTCCATAAGTTTATGTTTCTTTTTAATGTGAGCGACGAGACAATGATCAATGAGATTGAAAAAAAAAATTTATTTTCTTATAGCCTTTACCCATTTTGATACTTGAAAAGTCACATCATATGAAACCAGTCATTACATTCGCTATAAAGTTTTTCGAAACCGGGCACCCATTAAGAGTACAGCAGGTAAATGGTAGGTATTATTCTACACAAGTTTTCGTAGTTATGAAACGTACAGTGTATGTTTACTAAATTTGTATTCATTCGTTACGAATATACTTATCACGTATCGATACAAAGTATCATCGTGAATCACCGTTTGCCATCCGCAAATGGTCCGGTGAAAGTAGACGACATTGCTTGATTGCGTCACTGTGAAACATTTGGAAGCGAAAGTGCTCTTCATTGCGCAATGGGTGACAGTTAATAGTTTTTTTATTTAAATTCTCTTCTGTAAAACACAAATCGATAGAAGTCATTGGATCTGCTAGTGTGGAACAAGGCGGCATGATTATGGAAAGCCTACATCCAGCAGTAGATGACTATCTACTGATGATGATAGCAATGAAGTTTGCTCACATTGTGTTCGTTTTAAGACTTACGGTGATAAGTCTCGTTACCCCAGTAGTTTCACTCGCATACAGTACTCTTCAAATGAAAACACGGTAATGTTTGTATATTATCATTTGTCGGCTGCAAAAGGAGTCGCCTTGATATCTACCAGGACGACCTCCGACAAGGATATATATTCTTCAAGTATGCTTTGTTATAAACCTATTCCAGATGATATTGCAATATAATAACTTATATACCATTGAAGAAATATTGATAATTCCTAAGTAGTTAGTATTCATTTATATTAAACGTAAGTTATCGGCGATGACAACATCGTTTCAGAGAAAGGTAAAAGTAAATTCACTGGCAATACAACATGTGCAGAGCACCAGCAAATTTTTAACATATTCGCGACCAAGGAGAATTCAAATGGACATTCTAGTGTCTTAGTCTTAGCCTTTGTCAACTGCTAAGACCCTTGACAAGGGTCTTAAAGCCGGCTAAAGAAAACTTAAATAATACTTAAATTAAACTTGTTACATATGAGAGAGACATTTTTGTTTTTTTTTTACGTATTTTTAACTGAAATCAAATATAGAGAGAAAGGTTTTATACTATCGATAAATGTAGACTTTTTATTTCTACCGCCAAATAGTAATGTGTAAACATTATTATGTTCCGATTTGAAAGGTGCTGTATGCTAGTGAAATTACTGGGGTAACGAGACTTAACATCTCATGTTTCAAGGCGTTGAATGCCTTATAGTGCTATGTATACCACCTTAACTAGTACCACGTTGTTATAGGCAAGCGTATCACTTACCATCAGGTGAACAATTTGTACAAAATATCAAGGGAACTCATTCTACTTTCTCTATAGTAATATACAAACATTAGTGACTTCCGATTTTAAGTGTAAGCTAGTGAAATTACTGGGGTAGGGAGACTTAACATCTTGTCTCAAAACAACGATTGCAATATGATGCAGTGTATATCATCTTTACCAGGTGTACGCCGTGCACGTCTCGTCAAATATAAAATTATAGACATGGTCGATGTGATCGTTAGTTTGACCTGTTTGTCAGTATTGTTACAAAGGCATGACCTTTCCTGTAACAGATAAAACAAACACGTAGTACATTAGAAAATGTCGCTTAGCAAATTTCCGGTTGCCAGCGTACTATGAAATTACAGGAAGCACTCCGATCGCTCGCATGCAGGGAAAGCTGTTATTTTATTTAATAAATAACTATTACATTATTTTTGGAAAGTACCATAATGATATGATATCAAACAAGGCGATTTTTTCGTAATGACTACGTAGTGTCATCCATTTACATTGACTACGTTTTTTGTTTTGATGAATTCTTAGTTCGTGTTGTGGGTAAGGGCCTTATGTTTCACTTCTTTTCTTTCTTTCACTCTTTTGTCTTATTTCCTCTATCATACATCGCCTCTCAAAATAAATTCCTCTCATTTATATCCTGTTATTTTTCCATATACATTTCAGTCTTCCTTTCTATATTTTATATATCGTTCCGTCTGTTCAGTCGTTAACCTCATTTGTTTTTCCACACATTTCTTTTTTAAGGACTTAAGTATATTTTCATTTTAATAACTTCTATCACTCTCTTGCAATATTTAATAAATATGCGGCGGATTTCGTCTTCACTCATCAGATAGGCTACGTTATGTTAGAGTAATAGACCATGTCCAACTGTACCTGTTACTGAAAGTAGATGTATAGTCTGTATCTCTAGTTATATAAATTTGTAAAGAGTTGTAGCAAGTGAAATTAATAGATAACGAATAATTGATAAACATTAGAAAAAGTTTTAGTAATAACAAAGTGATTATGAAATATTTGTTTGCCTGTAAGCTGTTTTTGGTTGCTAAGGATTAAACGTTTCGTGTTTTGTGACTATTGTTGAAGTTAAACATAAGTTAGTACTAAAAACACACTTAATCACAAATCCGGTTAAAGCTGAAGAATAACAGTACGATGGCGGTCGGTAGTAAGAAGTCATACTGGTCACGCGAGAGTTACAACAGCGAGCTGATAACATCGAAGAATAGGCAAATGGATTAGACGCGATTACAGTCGCTACATAATGGTATAATTTTTTTTTAGATAAGAATTACGACTATTTTATTGTTAACGCATAATTATGGTAACCTTCACCGCATAATTGATTCCTTTCATTACAATTATGGTACATATAATTTTTCGGCTTTTCCCTGATATTATTAATCAATGGTATATAGGTATATTATGTATTGAGCGTAATAAGGATTAAACCTTAAATCTAGAAACACCCACATTTCTCTAGAAAATTCTCAAATGCCTTTTTTTTCTACGATACGTCAAAGAGAACAAAGTGATCACTTAATGGTAAGTTATAGCATACATATAATGTTTGTTAAGATGGTATACTCAGCACCACACTGCACTCCTCGCCTTGAAACATGAGATGTTAAGTCTCGTTACTCCAGTAATTTCACTAGCATACCCTTCAAACCGGAACACAGTAATGTTTGCACATTACTATTTGACTGTAGTAACAGGAGCTGCGGCGGTACCTTCAAGTTCTCCCGCAAAAGAGATCTACCGCCAGTAAGAAAACATATGATGTACTATAAATAAAAAATGTGTTGCCTATAACAGACAGAAAGGCATGAATAGTTAATACAACAGACAGTTCAATTGATTTTTTTTACATATTTGCTGATCGGTAAGAATTTGATATTTCAACGTTATAAGTTGAGACAGTAGCGACGAGGCTGAGGGAATTGATGAGACATTAGCGGAGCTGTCGCACCAAAGTTTGGACAGCTCCTTTCACATTTAATGAATTTATGAACTGAAAAATTATCTTCGAGGCTGCATTAGTCAACGTTTCAAATTTTATTCATGAACGTATGATTTTAAGTATTCTAATATTTGATATCAAAAACATATAGAAAAGAAGCATGTCTAGTCTATTTTTTCCGATCAATGTTTTTGCCCACGGCCACTATTATAGCCGCGAGGGCTTCATCGATCACAGAACTCGCGTACCTTGACTCCGCAAGCTGATCAGCATTAATAAAAAATATAAAGGAGAGGAGAAAGCCAAGGGAAAAGGATTAGGAGAGGGACGAAGAGATTGACAAAGATATAAGTGGAAAGAGAAAGGGAGAAATATAATTCTATAAATACTTATATATGTAAACTGTACCTTAACCGGTTTTGCCTACACACACTTTCTTAGTAATAAATAACACATCTTTTTTTATATGACGCGGCTACGAGAAGAGAGGCACTGGTTAAAATGGTATACACAGTATCCCATGAGCTTTTCGCCTTGAGACTTAAAGTATTGTATCCTTACCCTAATAATTTTACTACAACACCGTTCAAACCGGAATACTGTAATATTTCCACATTACTATTTGACAGTAGAAATAGAAGCTGCGGTGGTAGCTATACGGTCTCCGGCTACGTAGACCTACCACCAGTCTATTTATAACAATGTTATTAAAATATCGTGTAACCATTTATATTATTTCCACCACTTTAATTAGCTACGATGCCCTTGAAATTATTATATAGTATAACGCACAGTCTAACACAGTTATGTAATATTACTACTTTGATGATAGAAAGTAATACTGTCGACTTACTTCAATAATGTCAAAGATGTATAACAAAAAGTATTATAAAAGATTTAGCTTTATTACCTTTAGAAAAATATCTGAACTTCCTTTTTTTCTTTTGGCTTATTACCATCTTAATCTTTCTAGTAATTTTATAAATAAATTATATTTACACACTCCTAATATATTGCGTACAAATATTAAATGTGGGTGTAAGAGCTTTCATACGACAAGAGTCTCTTTCTTTGTCTATAGTTGATAAGAGAATATTAAATTGATAACTCTTGTTATGTCATTTTAAAATTTTTATCTCATGTGTATCTTTGTCATTTTGTTAGCAGGTATTTAACAAATTTTTCCAAATTTTTATAGGACTGCTTTAACATATACTAGAGTTTTAAGAGATTGCTGTACACGCCTGTAACTGGCTTACATACCAGTACCTATTCTTATAATTGTTAATTTTAAGCTTGAATGTTTTGTATGTATTGCTGTTGGTGTGTCTAAATAAATAAAAAAAAAGAGTCGGTACTACAGCCAACCTCACATCCTCATGGTGCATCCTGATAATCAACAAATGAGGCTCTATCTCCCTTCCAACTTATATAGAGCCCGTGTGGTTGGTCATGACCTAATTACTTTCATTATTGGGGGAGGCCTTAGTCCAGCCGTGTATGACTATCGGCTGATGATGATATTAAATATTGTTAACGTTAGTAATTTATGAAATATCTCTTAAATGTTATGCAGTTGAGTTTTTTTAATTTCTCATTATGACTACGCTCAAAACATTATTTTATTTAAAACAGTTTTTTGTTATTGTTAGACTAATGTTTCACTTAAATATGATATGGTGTTCAGTGATAACGATGGTTTTATTATTCACAGCTAGAATTCAACAAGTGTGATAGCAGCTGATTTACAATAGTAGCTTGCTGCAGCATAGAAATAGATCTAAAGATCTCCTAATCCAGAATTAAGTATTTAATTCATAAATAGCTTAAATTACATATCATGACTTCATATGCGGCACGTGTATTTGCTGACAGTTCACCATAATTTGCTCGACACGCTCTAATGTACGAGACGGGCTTCTTAATACTCTGGTGACCAGCTACCTGTCATTATTGACCGTATACCAATTCATTTATATACACACAGGTCACATACAAAAGAACCAGTGCACTTTCTAACAATAGCAAAATTTTAACTTTCTAAATATAAATTATAATACATTAAATATAATTTATGTACAGTATACAATCGTTTATATCATTTCATACAATCCAAGCATTACTTTGATATCCTTGTCTATAGTTTTCTTGTCATGAAATGTTTACTGCTCACAGATTTAGAAATGCTATAATTACATCTAAGTAATATTTTTTAGTCTTTTTTCTTTTTATCACTTTTTGCCGGTACTCGTGGTCATTACTTCAAGTCCACTCTATTCCACTCTATTGGTCGCCCTTCTCGTGTATTCGTGTAGTAATGATAAGACATTTATAGCCGCTTTTATCTGGACAGTCCACCTGATAGGCGACCTTCGTCATATCCTGAACCACAAGTCCCTCAATAGGTTCCTCCGTTCGGTGATATATGAGTCCAAAAATGATGAGGATACGAGACTGTAGCAATGATGATAAACGCTGCTTGATGCAGAGGTCTCGAAGTATAGGCTCCTTAATTTTTTGTCTACGATAGTCTAAATTTCATATGGTGAAAATGGTGAAGCATGGTCATACAGAATACTCCAGCTCTCATGTGTTGACAGCCGAAATACAGAAATGCTGTTATAGCGGATTTACAATATGATTGTAGTAATAAACCAGATTAGTGCCAAGAAACCATAGCCTCCAAATTCCATAGCTTGTGTCTTCAGAATCTAATCATGACTCTCCATGTTATTAGGCAAGCACTTAATCTCGTATGCTTGTCTTCAAGTTATATTGAACAGCACTAAGTATTCATTGCCACTTTAGAATGTGCAAATTGTGATGGTCAATGATTACAACATCAATGAATATCTAACAAACTTTGATAACGTTAATTTTCAACAGACGAAAAATACAGAAAATATTTTCTGCAAGAGTTAGCAGCTTAATGGATCTATCAATCTCGTGGGCTAGAAGAAATGGAGAACTTTACTTCTTAAAACTACGACGAATACGATGACTGGACTTGGTCTTCAGCTGTTGCGATAACACACATAAACAACACAGTGTTAGGAGTCCATAGACTTGAGCCATGAGATGGACTATCCTAGAAATGCGATGTAAAATGTCCTTACATTTATAATGTACTTCTCCTGCCCTCTCGAAATGCTGAGGAGGACCAGAAGTAATAATGGGTAAGAATTTTCATTTTAACTCCAGAAACCATGGTATCTTTTTGAAGACTTCATCCCTATATCAGAAAGAAGTATGATGAAGATGCTGCTGATAACATTTTCTGACGCTGAATTGAAGGAGGGGTAGTAAATTCATTTATTAATCATTATATCTGTATATGGTAATTGACCTGGCCGGATATATTTGTATCCAAAACGGGCCAAGATCCGTAAGATAAAGTGTTAACGCTTAAAAAGTCGTTAAGAAAACAATGTGACTTCGTTTTGTTTTTTTTGTAGAAAGTTTCTATTTGTTCTTGACAAATAATTACTTTTTTGGTAATAAAAAAAACAAAGGGATTGAGTTAAAGAAATGTTTTTAAGAGGATTTATTATTGTATTTCGTGACCTCTTTGACGTTTTGTATTATTATCAGTGACCTCGCGGTGTATGAAAGATGACGTTTGGTTGCGACAGTTTTAAATTATAAGCATTGTTGATTTTAATCGTTTTCATATTATATCAAATGTTATTTTATTTACAAAAACTAGGAAGGTCACTGCTTGATAAATATATATTTTGTATTACGAGGTCGGTAACTAATAATCATACAACTATTAGTTGATGAAGTTTCGATTATAACAAAGCCGTGGTAATTTTTTATGCAGAGAGGCGAACAAATCGTTCACCTGATGGTAAGTGATACCCTTGCCCATAACATGGCGTTGGTTAAAATGGTATAAACAACATCACATTACGCTCCTTGCCTTGATACGTAAAGTCTTGGTATCGTTACCCGAGTAATTTCACTAGCAAATAGATTATTTCGAACTGTTCTGGCCGAACATATGGGATCCTCAATATTCTGAAGGTGCACAGCTCACCATTTACTATTCATTGTACTATTAGCATATTGTACATCAGAAAAACAACTTCGCAATAGCTCTTTGGTGCATTGTATACAGAACTTGTTTGAAGTATTCTTGAAGTACGTAGGCTAAGTTACAGCGCGTGTATGAGACGTACAGTTTTCTCTTTCATGTGATCTATGTACTCGTTATACACGGACCAGCGAACAAAAGTACGCCTTGTACGAAAAAGTTATTACGATTGTGACCGGCGTCGAAATTCGTTACGAATCGAGGAAATCCGAAGCACCATCTATCAGTTCCCGTCGAAAGGAAAGCGAAAACAAAAAGCAATTTGCACTGCCTTTCGTTCAAACGTTTGATAGAAATCAATTGAGATAATGATGTATTATATTGATTTATTTGTTTTTATCTACAATGGGTCCACGGTCGACCTTACGTGTTGTTAAAATACAATGATGCTATCCGTAGTGATATATCTTCGCCTAAAATACTCTGATGCCACGGTGTTGCAAGCTGGAACACAGAGATGTCATACATTTATTATACAACGGTGGTAGTTAGTTAGGAAAGAAAAAACTTGTACTAACTGAACTATACGACATATGAGTCAGGAATCTAAGCAGGAAGCTCCGTGTACCAGACAACCGGTAAGT
>DWLS01002624.1:0-17675 GCA_018246255.1 Pachliopta kotzebuea | reverse complement strand
TGATAGACAAACCGACAGAACGACAGACTGACCGACAGAAGGACCGATAAATAGATTGATAGATAGACCGATAGACAAACCGACAGAAGGACAGATTGATCGACAGAAGGACCGATAAATAGATTGATAGATAGACCGATAGACAAACCGACAGAACGACAGACAGACCAGCAGAAGAACTGATAGACAAACCGACAGAACGACAGACTGACCGACAGAAGGACCGATAAATAGATTGATAGATAGACCGATAGACATTAAATAAGTTAGAACTTATATGGCATAAGCAAAAAGTATTAACAGCGACAGGATTGATATGTATCTTAAATTGTTTTATGTTTCAAAGAGTATATATCGAATTTAGTCATCTTAAAATTTAAAAAAATAACGCAAATTTCCTAAGAATTGGAAAATAATAAATATTATCATAATTTATGTTTAAACATTTTTATATCCGAATTATACTATTTTAAAAGGTATTAGACAACTTTATTACATTCATCGCTAGATGGCGACACGTGTATTGAACGTGTTGCCGTTGAAGCAATTATATATACATTTTAATTAGAAAGATAAAGGAGTGTAAAAATTGTTTTTATGTTATTTCCTTTGTTTTAAATCACCATTACAAGTTATCGCAGCAAATTAACTTTAAGATCATTGAATTAATAGCTATTGAAATTGATGCATACATTCACAGTTAAAGAAATCGTCATAATCATTTGAAATGATGGATAAAATTTATTATTTATTTTAATTTATTAAAAATAAAATTTAAGAAGTGGCAGAACAATATCCTTTGAGTTTAGTTTGTTGTAATTATTAAAGTGTATGTATGTACATATATAGTTAGTGGCAAGTTTTTGTTATCGTTACCGTGTAGGTAGCTATTGCCGCAGCTCCTATTGACCGACAAACTGTACTGTGTTCCGATTAAAAGGGAGAAGTAGCTATTAAAGTTACTAAAGTAACAAGATTTAATATGCCTCAATACATAGACAACAATGCAGAGTATGTCGTCTTAACTAGTAAAACTTTAATGGATAATCGTATCACTATCATGTGAAGATTCAGCTGGTCCCGTCTTTTCGAAGATTTCTATTATCCTTATATACAGTGTAAACTCTTTATAACATTATTCTTTATAACGATAAAGTCTTAATAACATAGAAAAGATCACAATTTGGTTAGTTTACTCATTACTCTTCATAGCGCAACAACCTTTCTCTATTACGAAGAAATGTTTATATTTACACACAGAAAATAGTCATTATCGGTGTTATTGTTTGTGTTACCTCAGCACGTTACAAAAGATGATGACTAAAGCTTTAAGGCCCCGAAACTTCTGTTCAGTTAATGACGAACAAATTCTTAACTTATTGTAGAAAAGTAAGGAACAACCGAATGAAGATGATGAGGATGATTCTGTACCACCACCAACTATTCAACAAGCGCTTGATGCCGCTAAGTTTATAGAAAATGTTGTTATTATTTAATCAATAAGATTCCAACACATATCAAGAGATGGACAGAATACATAATAAAATACAAAACAAGTACTGGCAAAGCATAAAACGTCAAATTTAACTATATGTACATATTAATTATATCAAAAATATACATACATTAAAGATTATTGTTAATTCTATTATATTTCCTCACTCCACATAACATTGTCTCTATATATATAACTATAACAGAATGCTTTATCCCTGAGTTTCGTTATAGAGTTTACACTGTATTTTATATGTAATATACACACAACGTTATATAAGTGTAGTACTCTATAGCAACATTGGTGGCATGTATTTTTTTTCTATTGCAGGGAGAGAGTAACATCTCGGTCATCATTGAGAAGAACAAAACGCTCGCCCGAAAGACGCGGCAAGCAGCGAAGGTAAGAAACTTTATATATATATAGCAAAAATTAAAAAAGAAAAATTATTGCGGAAGTCTATGTCCAGAAGTCAACAATAATAGGTTAATGTGGTAATATTTTTCTTCTACTAGTCGTGGAGGCGAGTTCACCTGATGGTAAGTTATAAGCTTACCAATAACACGGCAATGGTTAAAATGCAGTCTTTTTACCCCAGTAATTTCACTAGCATACGACACTTTTAAAAGCCACAGTAATGTCCAAACATTACTATTTGGCGGTAGAAAAAGGAGCTGTGGAGGTATATACTAAGGCGGTCTCTGGCAATGGAGATTTACCACCCGTAAATAATGTTGATGGTTATATAAATATTATAAGATTACACTGATGATCACTTTTCGTCCTTCATAAAGCAAACAATTGAAACTACTAGAATCAGTGTTTCCGTTCAGTTATGATGAGGATTTTGAGGGAAAGAGAAAATAGGGTTCTTCTATTCTAATGCGATTTAATATCAAGGACTTCAATCTCACCACTAGGCAGGATTGAAGAACAGCGCTAATTATATAACTAAATCAAAAGCTTAAATAATAATATGATATGAACTAGTAATAAGTTGATTTTCTATCCTACGAGATGATGAGGCAGGCAAATTTTCACCTGATGGTAAGCGATTCGCTTTCTCATAACGCGAGTTAGTTAAGATGGTATGCAGAGCACCAGAATGCGATTGCCTTGAGACGTAACGTGTTAAGTCTCGTTACCGCAGTAATTTCACTAGCTACAGCACCCTTCAAACCGGACAGTAATGTTTGCAAAAACTCTTTGACGGCAGAAATAGAAACTGATGTAATAATTGCTTTGACGGTCTTCATTAATAAATAGCTACCAACAATTCACTATATTGTAACAGATCTATCTTTTTTCTTTTATCCTTCACACAAAGACAGAGTACTTACTCATACAGCCTTGTTTTTAATTTATTTTATTTTATGAAAGCATCAAAATATTAGAAGCGATAATAACAGTTACAAACGTGGACTTTTTTTATTCCTTATTCTTTATAATCTGTTTTCATTATAAACATTATAATTCAATTCCTAATCAGTATTTCTATTTAAAGCACTGTATTTATATACTTTTTTGCATTTTGAAATAAAACCTTTTCGTTAAGCTTTTTTTTTAATTTACACTTTAAGTCAGTAAACACAGAAATGTTTTCACATTACTATTTGATGGTAGAGATAGGAGTTGCGGCGGTACCTACCTAGAAGGTCTATAGCAACAGAGACCTATCACCAAGTTGAGGTGATGATTAGTTCTTTTACGTGTCCCTGGGGTTGACCTTCGTTAGAAGATATAGATTTAGTAACAATTGTTACATAAACTGTTGCCATAATACATTTCGACAATCGCGCTTGTCTCTTTGTTGCCACAACCGAGTCTGGATAACAATAGATCTTGGGTAAAAACTGTAAATACTGGTGTTGTTATGGTATTTTTTTGTACGAAACCAATTTTTTATAAATGTTTTCATCGGGTTCCGGGTCTTTTGTTATGCTTTTATTGTGTCCTTGAACATATTATTTACTATTACTTGCTCGTATTTATTTTTTCTTTTTTATCTCCTGTGTTATTGGTTTGCTAAATGTTCAAAAGATACCCTGCTTCTGTGGGGAAGTTAGGGTTATATGGGATTTATACCCACTAAAACCGCCACGGTGGTCATCCTCAGTGCATTGCGGAAGGCAACGGGATCTCCTGCAGAACTTACCGGTGTCTCCCAGCACTGTCACCTTCCACGACTGGCAGGGCTTTCCTTAGTAGGTCGCCTTTCCCTACACTTAGATTACAAGTTTTTTCATCAGCCGATAGAAGTCCACTGTTGGACATAAGCCTGCCCCGATAGTGGAGGTATTAGGGCCGTCACCACGCTAGCCTAATACGGGTTGGTGGAGAACCAGAGCCTCGGATGTTAATCATCAGGCTACACCGCAAGCTGGTGACGATGGCTTGGATCCCGTGAGGTGTTTTGTAAGGCCCCATTACACTCCCCGATTAAAAGTTATTTCCTTGTACCATAATGTGAATAATAGAGTATCTGCCTGTCTATCTATCTTATGTATTTTATTTTATTTTCAAAAGGACAACTAACGGCTATTACATTTATTTGTAACATTTAATGAAGTCAAGAGCCATTTATAAGTTATCACCGATAATTACATGTTATATCAACAACATACACTGACCTATTTGAAATAAACAAAGGTTCTCTAAATCGATGTCTTTAATGTTGATTTTTAATACAAGAAATCGTTATTTAAAATGGTGAAACACTTTGACGTGCCGAAGAGACGAGCAAAGCATTCACCTGATTGTAAGTGATACGCTTACCCATAACATGGCGCTTGTTGACACAGTATACACAGCATCATATTCCACTCATCGACTTGAGACGGAAGGTGTTAAGTCTCGTTACCCCAGTAATTTTACTAGCATACAGCACACTTCAAACTGTCACACAGTAATGTTTACACATTACTATTTGGCTTTTATAAGTATT
This sequence comes from Pachliopta kotzebuea, assembly GCA_018246255.1. Lineage (NCBI taxonomy): Eukaryota > Metazoa > Arthropoda > Insecta > Lepidoptera > Papilionidae > Pachliopta > Pachliopta kotzebuea. The sequence goes on along the minus strand of DWLS01002624.1, from coordinate 13,236 downwards.
GCTTTCATTACTTAGAATATATTTATATAAGTCATTCTGTATGTGTGTCTTAACGTAATATTAGTACTTTTTCCAATAAGCTAGGATTACTAGACTTCTTTTTTATCTAGGTTTTGTTCTAAGGAATTGTAGATATCTCCTTTTTTGAACAAAACTCATTATACGATTTGAATGTTTATTTTTTATCGTTACTTAAAAGTTTTTTACTGTACTCAATGTAACTTGTTTTCTATAAAAAGTAAAAAGGAAATTATCTCGAATCTACCATGTTATGGTTTTTGTCAGGTTAAACTTTTTGTTAAAATATCTATTACCATAGACCATTTAGATATATACACGGCGGCGTCTAGTTTTACTGCAAATCTGTAGTTTATCGACTTTTATCATATCCTGCTAATATCTTCCCTTTCTTGGCGTGCGTCCGTGCAAAATGGGATGTCGCTATGCCAACTTAATTAACAGACGCCTCTGTATATAACATGATTATTCTCATGTTAAACATTTTATTAACATAAAACCTTTAGTTGCGAATGCAACTGGCAACCAATAGTTTATTTATATTGTTGGTAGGTCTCTATTCTGGGAGACTGTCTAGGCAGGTGGCTGTGCAAACATTACTGTGTTCCGGTTTGAAGGGTGCTGTATGCTAGTAAAATTACTGAGGTAACGAGTCTTAACACACATCTTATGAAAATGTTGTGTATATCATCTTAATTAGTGGCAGGTTGGGCAGGCGTATCATTTATCATCAGGTGAATGAACTGCTCATCTCATCGCGTCGTTAAATGAACAAAATATAATAAGAAAACAGTGAATTAATTTATAATACTTTAGGGCGGTGCTTCCCAAGGTTGGGCGTAGGCCCAACAAATAAATAATTGTGTCATTAAAGGGAGCAATCTGAAACTCTAAGACAAATGCTAATTACATATATTGCATATTACTATATATAAATACAAAAGAAGATATGATTGATGATTTATTGCACTTTTTAGATTTTTTTTTGGAGGATCATTGGATAAAAATTACAAGGTCCGAGGTAGACAGAAAAAATTTTTACTCAAAAGTGGGACATGAATCAAAGTTTGGAAACAATGCTTTGGGATAACAAAAATTTACCATTGGGCTACTTTCCCATTGATACGGAAACGAAATCTTTTTAATTAATAATATCATTAAAGATATTAACACGGCTTTGAATAGATATAGGAAACAATAAAACGATTTGAAGAAATATTACGTGTAATATAGACCAAGTTCTTTGTTGTTTCCTCTTAAGCCTAGACTTCGATGTGTGTAGTATAATCAACAAAAAAGGAAACATCAGAGTTTGAATAGTAATTTGCAATACAGGGTTATACATAAATTTTTAACAGCTAATTGAGAACACCTTTGTTCGTTGGATAGCGTTTCGCAGCTCACTCAATCCATATGTAAAATTCAATACCTGTACATTCAAAATTTTGACAACTAAAATCAATACAAACTATCAGTATACTTTAAATACGAGTTCATTGATTTTATTTTATTTTGACATTTTCGGTAGATTTGTAGCTAATACAGGAAAAGCAAATACATAGTGTACAGAAGTCCAATTACAAATCTTTATAAATTAAACAAGAAAGAGGTATCGATTAATTACAGAGAAAAGATTATATTTAAAATACATAGTTGTAACAGATAAACTAAACAATTTTACTATGGTGTATGTGTATTTTTCAAAAAACATAGTATTTAATCTCGTTGTTTTGCGACTCTGACATGTCAAACAAATCAGTATCAACTACGTTTTAAATTAAATTATCAACAAATCTTTCTACATTTTTACTATCGACAACAATTTTTTAATTAACATCAGTTGTTTGTAAACAATATGTGTCATTAAAAATATCGTATAATAATATCACACATTAACCGTCAACAAACTACGTAATTAAGCACCTGTTATTTACTATCGTAACATGTTTTTCACTTGGATGAGATATGTGTAAACAGATAATTACAGTAAGCGAATTCTCTATACATTTGCTTTCGTTTAATAATATATTTATTAGAGCATTGATTTCAAAAGCGTGAACGGCAAATGCGTCAAATGCAATTAATGATTTCTTTTTATATGTAATTTGCTAACACTTGTACTCAATTTTGTCATATTAGTACTCCGGCTCACATATGTTGACAGACGGTAGACCGTGTTGTTATGGTGGTAGATATACAATATGGGCCTGAGTTTGATAGACTCGAAAAACCCTTCCAGCTAAACTTCACAGACATTGTACCAGGGAGATGTGCAGGGTCTCAGTGTTGCTTGCCTAATCCATTGGACCCTCGACAGCAGTTTATCTATTACTGGTACCAATCCAAGTCAATATTTGCGGTGGCGAGAGAAATTAGGCTCCTGGGACAAATATGACGTACTAATATGACGTGTAAATATAAAAGTGCTTCGTGTAACAAGGGTTGCTTTTCGTGAATTTCCGCTCGAGTTCGTGTTAATCGGATGTTTCTATCTCGCTCACACTCGCCACGGTCTCGATCATATCGTCCTATCGAATTTCTATGCACCAGACGTCTCACTCGACAGTCCGTATTTTTAGCTTTCGCAGTGCAGACGTTACGTACTCTATAAATCGTCGGTGTATTATTGCAATAACATTAATTAATAAAAAAAACATTTACTAGTTTGACTGGAAACAAGAATATTAAAGTGCAATGGCTAAGGTAAATAGGCTTCAAGCTTGGAATATTTATTACTTATTTTATTATATTAAATTTTTTTTGTAACTATAACATCGTACCACTGTGACGTATGTCAGTTGGAAGATAACTCTACAGGCTATAGATTGATTTGAGTTTTTTAATGCTTAATAATTATTCTATATTAAATTCAATTTCACTTTTGCTATTAGCATTTTATTTTATTTAAATATATATATGTCTACATATATTTTAAAATTTGCTTTTGCATCTGTGAAAATGTTGTGTAATATGTAATATGATTTATTATTATGTTATGGTTTCTATGCTAAAGATTTTTATTTAATTTTACGTCACGCTTAGAAACTAAATGAATATTATTATTATTTAGTTTTTTGCTTTTATTAAAATTAGTTTAATGCTTTTATGCACATTCACTTTTTTATATTTAAAACTAATATTTTCTCATTAAAAATTTTGGGGCTGTATTTTTGTGGATACAGTGGCAACACTATGTTGTCAATGTGACATCAAAATCAATAAGTCGTCCAGAAAAAAGTGCGGTCTATTTTGTAACAGAATTAAATAAATTTTAATGTCTTCGACAATTAAAAGGTTATTTGTGGAAGCCGGAAATTGTTATAGGCGACTAATGGAAACACATAGAAGCAGCTATTGGGTATTTCCCTTTAACTATTAGCAATTATTTGTTTATGTTACTAAAAATATGTGTTATTTATATATTTTATGACTGTATTTCTTTTTGTTATAATTGGGTAACCTCGTGATTACCTTGAAGATGACGCACTAACTTAATATACTTCAGTCATATTCCTTTTTATCTAAACTTGTAATTAGGGTGTTTTGATGAATGACAAGGTAAACCATTCCACAGCTTAAACATTTACAAAGCTAGTATCTACATCTATCAATAGCGACAATGATTATTGATCAACTTTATTTTATTAACTAAAAAATGTAAATTTCAGGAATCATACATGGCCTGTGATCATTTACAATTTCTAACAATATTTAAACTCTTTAACTTCTAGTACTATCCTATTACAATTTTTGGGTTTTTTTTGCTCATGTTTGGGGATAACCTTCTTAATAAGCTTGTTCTAATGAGGTTAAATTAATTATCATTGAACAATCATTAGCTTAATAAATTCTATGGTATGTTACATTTTCTTTAATAATATCTATGTGACTTTTGGCTTACCAAATGTGCCTGTGAATTAATGGTCATTTCAAAAGAAATCTTTTTTTGCTTCTTATCACAGTACTCCATTTATGTATGCGTTATTATAGTTCTAGTAATGTTATTGATAAAGGAGACAGTAATAAAAACTATCATAAACAATTTTATAAAACTTATATGATTTTTTAAGTTTATATGCTGTGTGAATTGTACTTTGAATTCAATTAACACATTTATTCCATATATAGAATGTGTTGATTTTTATTGTCTCATGTTAATGGGTTTTCCCTGAAAAATTGTATTATGTTTATCAGTTTGATCACTCGTCAACATTTATGTATTTGTCAGTTGAATATTATTTTTTGTTTGAAAAATGTTTATTTATTTAAATTAATGTCTAAATATCAATTATTTATTTGCTTAAATGTATCATTTATTTACATACCCATCACAATTCTTACCTTATCACTATATGTAACACAAATAACATACTAAGTAAGCCATTGAGTGGAAATGTTTTGTAGAATTGTGAATCATTGTTAGACAATAAATATACATGCGGGTTATCTGATGACAGGTGCCTAGACCATAACTGATAACTGTAATTGTTAAAGCTTATTTGATAAATTGAACAAGTAAATAGAAATTTTATACCAATTGTGATCGACATAATATAAAACAAAAATACTTTTTTTTATTTCAGTGAATTGGGTAAGGTAAGATATTCATCTGATGGTTAGTGATTAGTTTGCACATAACAACATGTTGCTAGTTAAGATGATATAAACAACACCACATTGTGCATGGCCTTGAAACATAAGATGTTAAATCTCATTACCCCAGTAGTTTCATTAGCCGCAGCACCATTCAACCGGAACACACTAATAATTGCAAATTACTATTTGTCGGTAGAAATAGGAGCTGTGGTGGTACAAACCTAGACTGTCTCCCACAGTATTGATCTACTACCAGTAGTTCCCATTGTTAAAAATATATTTTTCCTGCCTTCATAGACTTGTTGTATTAAGGAACCATTAGAATGGTTTCAAACTCATAATGTCCCGCAGCAAATGTCAATTGGTTGTAATGATGGTCATTTACATATGTATAGAAACAAAACATAAATCATTATGTACGAAAATGACATGATAAAGATTTTTTTATGTCTTAACTAGTGCCACATTGTGACAGGGTCATTTAACAACTGGTTTAGAGCATTTAAAGAAGTATAGATTTACGACTGCTTATGTTCTTTGTTAATATTATATTTTTTGAAAAATTTGTTTTATTACCAAATTATTTTTAAAGTGAGTCTGTTTGTGTAATTAAACTTAAGATTGTCTCAAGGCGATTAGCAAAATGTCTAGTTGTGTAAACTCACCATCAAATTACATACATTTTTTACATAAAATGGTTTGGTGAAAATATTACAGAGACAATATCTAATATTACCTACAAACTTTGATATATATATATAGAGTGTTTCTCCTAACTTAGTAAATGTAGGTATGACTTCTTTAAACGCAGTTTGCAAACAATTGTAGCATTATAGTTTTGTAAATGGTAGACGAAACATTATTCTGCGACAGTCATATCAATTAACATTGTTTTACCGCAGTCATGAATAATAAACTTTAATAAAATGCAATGACAGGCTCACATAAACACTCATTCAAAGTCGCCATTAATTAAAATGTATAATGCAGAGTAAAGACTGATTTAATGATGGAAAACTGTGCAATATTCTATGGTTGGTATGACCTCAACATGTGGCCCGATGCTACAAATTGACTATACAGACAACCTCGGAATAACTTTATGTAAATTAAGATGTTTACTGTGTATCACATTGTGCTTATCTCTATACTATGAAGTAATTAGTAAACTCTCATTACCCTGGTAGTTATATTCAACAAAAGACTTTCGATTATATATTACTTGATTTTAATACATTCTCAATAACGCCAGTTTTTGTTTAAAAAATAATTGTTTGCTGTTTTGGAATATATACTGTGCATTTGTATACTTTGATATGCATGAATTACCTAATCATCAGCTGATAGATAAACACTGCTGGACATAAGCTTCTCTCTATAGTGGGAGGAATAGGACCATCTCCAATCACTGGCACAATACAGATTGGTAGGGACCCAGAACCTCGTTTCTTAAGTAGCAGAGTGCACTATGAGCAGGTGAGGGTGGGCTTAAGTCCTGTGAGTTGTATGTTGTTACCTAGACCTTTTTAAATATGTCGATATATGTTCATTATTATAATAATTGCTTTATCATTCCCTATTTTTAGTGTGTACTAAATTCTTTATAAAAATTTTATATATATTTTTGGTAAAAACTTTAAAGTTTTATATTTTTCCTATTAAAGGAATTCTATCTGCTTTACTAACATAACATTCAGGTCATATTGGTTCATAGATTATTAAGTAACATTCTAAAACACAACCTGCTCTCATTGGCCTTATCATTAATTTATCATAGCAAATAATATTAGTAACTTAATTTAACACTAAAATCTTTAACATGGTGATAAAATCAAGATAACTGGTAATGTTCTTCGCTATTTCAGTAGTATGTTTCTTTCAAACTGTCTACCAACTCTGCCAATATGGGGAGAGTCAGGTGTATACAGTTCATATCAGACAGATTTTGTAAAGGGAACAGCCGAGATAATCATGGGATCTCATCCAGCATCGTACAGATCTGAAAGGCTGTTGCGGATTGATGCTTGATTGTTCATCTTATCACAAAGTCTACATGGATTTAGATAACAACTGGTCCCTAAGAGTAAGAGCTAAAATAAAGAAAACTGAATATTCAGCAAAAGAAAACAATGAAATATTTAAGGTCTTTTATACATTGGGATATGAATGTAAAATGACTAGTAATTGATTTCTTTTAAATGCAAAGGTTAATGCTTGACAATTATCCGATCCGGTGTTGATTTTTTTATATTCAACATGTTCACCTGACGGTAAGTTATATGCCTGCATGTCCATAATAATGTGGTGCTAGATAAAATGATACCTTCTTAACTAGCAACACATAGCACCACATTGCAATCTTCGCTAAGTTGTAACTTGTTTAGTCTCGTTACCCCAGTAATTTCACTAGCATACAGCACCTATCACACTAGAACACAGTAATATTTGCACATTATTATTTGGGAGTAGAAATATGAGTTCCAATGGTACCTACCTAGACGGTTTCCGGCAAAAGAAACCTACCACCAGTGGTGATGTGGTCTGTGGTGGTAAAACAGATTAACTTAGTACAGGGGTCAGCAACCTGCGGCGCTTTGGATGTGAACCTTAAGCTCTTTGGTTCCACATGCAAATATTACCTTATTAAAAAAAAACATTCTGAATCGATTAAAGAGGATTAAGAACAATGTTTTCTTTTAGAAAATTTACTAATTATTTATGACTAAATAAGTATTTTTCTGATGAATAAATAGATATTTTCTTTAACAAAAAATGTATTTAGTTGGTAAAAAAATGGGTCTCTTTGAAAACTATGAAGTTTTGTAAATAGTAATTTTTGACTATTTTGGCCTAAAGGACGCCGACACCCGAACTAGTAGATGCGTTCCTTCTTTGGTTTTGAAGACACGCACGTCGTTTCATAACTATATCTTCTCTTTCTTGGCGTGCGTCCGTGCAGAACCGCATGTCGCTATGCCAAATTAATGGTTGACGTATGCTATATATATTTAGCTATCCTCCTACTAATATCTTCCCATTTTTGGCGTCTGTCCATACAGAATGGAATATCGCTATGCCAAGTTAATATAAGCCACATGCGGTTCTGCACGGACGCACGCCAAGAAAGGAAAGGTATTAATATGAAATGATGGATGTCTTCAAAATCAAGAGTAAGTATATGTATATATATTTATATATATATATGTATATATAGCTATGATGACAACGTTTTGAATTTGTTAATTTTATATTGTTTATTATTTTTGATTTTTTAGTTTTTTAGTTGCGATTGCAACGGGCAACTACAAGTTGATAGATAAAACTATTGTTTGTCTATGTAGTTGAATGGTTATGTTGAAAAACACCTATTTTTCAAAGCGCCTGAAAAATTGATTCGCAACGTTTTATAATTTAATTAATATCACCGCTCTACCGTTTCCATAGTTAACACAATCCAATTTGAAACCTCTACGCAGTATAAACTGTTCTGATTGTTTAATACTTTTTTTTCCATTGATAAGTCGACCCCTTCAGCCATTGTTATGGTCGTGAAGGCTTCATGGGTGCCAGAGCTCTAGGATCCAGACTCCGCCAGCTGAACTATGTAAATAGAAATGTAAGGGAGAGGAGAAAGCCGAGGGAACAAGGATGAGCAGAGGGTCGAAGAGATGGACAGATATAAAAGTGGGAAGAGATAAGAGAGAGATTGTCTAATAAGTTTTTTTTTTTCATTAACAATTTTGCATTGACTATGATTTAGTAAAGTGTATGTCTGGTGTCCGAATTTCGCTGTGATCGCGCCCTGGCCAAACATTAAGGCAGACCAGATTTAAATTTGGCATTAATATATACAAATACAACAACACAACTAACTACTGGGGTAACGAGAGTTTTTTTTTACTTCTTTTTTAATGTTTATAACCACGTGATTTGATACATGTTATAAAGCACATGATATTAGTTGGTGTTATACTAATTGATACATAACACTGAACAATTCATTGGTGCAGGCTGGATTCGAATCTGCACCTTCGGAGTGGAAGGCTAGGAGCACCAACTAACATCAAGTGGTTTAAGCTTTGTATTAAATCGCGTGGATTATAAACCATAAAATAAAACAACGTCGCTATATAATGATTGAGCCGATTCCAAATTGTTGACATTATAGTATGATTAATCATGTATTAATCATAATTCATTGATCCGGATCTAGAATATTTACCGACACTATTATCTAAAATATTTTGTTTATCTACCCTCGTGTGTTACGAGCGATTGTGTTGGTACGTCGATAAGTTTTGTTTATGATATTCGGGTTCAAGGCCAATTGCACCTTTGATTTGGACTGTCGAGGTATCACTGCAGCGCTCAAAGACACAGTAGTATACAAACTTTACTGTGTTCCAGTTTGAAAAGTGCTGTAGTGGAATCTCAGTGGTAATGAGACTTGACATATTTTGTCTTAAGGCAATATGGTACATTGTTTGTTATGATGGTTACTTTGGGTGAATTTACATATAGTCTCAAAAAAATCTTGATTAACATTGACAACAAAAAAATGTAATAATAATCACACAGAAAAAAAAAGTTAAATTATATTCACTGATGTATGAAATTTAGCTGTGGCTTCTTCATCAGCTAAACGTTCACAACTGGACGTAGGCCTGGCCATATAGAGAGGGGATTCGGGTTATACTCATCCAGGCTGGCCTAATGCAGCTTAGTCTCCACCAGAGCCTCGTGATTAGCACGGTCCACCACGAGCAGATGAGACTGACTTGGGTTCCGTGAGTTGTTGTGTGGAAACCCTCACACTCCTGCCTAACCTGGTTTTAGTTAGGCAGCCTTAACTAATCAGTTCAGCTCTCACTACTTACCAATGAAACAAAGCCCTCATTGAAGATATATTATTAAGAAGTTTCAATTTAGTAAGTACAAGTAAATTAATGGCCATTTACAATGGGTCTTATGAAAAGACCCATAGTTACCCAAAAGGCAATGGGCTATGCTCGGAGTATACCTGCACGATCAAATCGGGAATGAGGAGATACTCAGAACTAAGGTCACCGACATGGCCCTCAGAATTGTTAGACTTAAGTGGCAATGGGCAGGACATATTGCTGGTAGGACTGACGGCCGATGGGGCAGTAGGGTCCTAGAGTCGGTTGCGTACCGATAAATGAAGTGTTGGAGGCTTACTAGGACTGACAGTCTGGTGAAGGTCGAAGGAATCCACTGGATGACATATGACCGATCGGAGTGGAGATCTTTGGGGGAGGCCCATGTCCAGCTGGCCTTTGTAGGCTGATTGTGATGATGAAGTAAATAAATTATTAACTTTGAATGAATATTCTTCTATTAATATATTATAATAAGTTTTTAATGGCCTCGTGAGAAATAAAATGCTGTAACGGTTTTATGTATACAATAAAACGATACATTGTCCATTGTCCGTAACAATGTGTTGATTTAAAGGAACACATTGTATTACCGATGATATATACTTAAATATTAACTTGGTAAAATAAAAATTCAGGATACTAGTGTAAAGGAATTAAAACTTTTAAAGGGTGAATACACATTTGCTAGGTTAATGCGCTTTACCATCATAGACCACATCTTCACTTAACACCAGGTGGAATCGTGGTCAAGCATTAACCTATACCTAGGTAAAAAAAACTATTTAGAATCAATAGCTTTTGTATGTATTTGCTGAGGAGGGCAACAGCTCTCCTGGGATGTGCTCAGCAGTGCAGGGAGGCACCAGTGAGTTCCGTAGGAGATCCCAGGGTCTTCCGCAATGCACTGAGGATGACCACCGAGGAAGTTTTGTAGGTATAAATCCCACATAACTCTGACGTCTCCCCAGAAGCAGCTTTTGAATATTCTCCTGCGACAAAATAAAGTTTATGTATTTATTGATATGTGTATATATGTACTTTCATATATATCTTCATCTGTATCTTTTTCTGTATGAGTGAATAGGTATTTGCTAGGTTAATGCGCTTTACCATCATAGACCACATCTTTACTTAACACCAGGTGGGATCGTGGTCAAGCATTAACCAGTACCTACGTAAAAAAAAAGTATTTATATGTTGTATATACAGGTACTGTAATGTTTAAATCATTTTCTTTATCTACTACAGTTCTTTCCTCCTCTTTTGACTGGACCCATAGACATTGTCCTCCTATTGCACTTTTTTTGTTGCGGTCTTCAAAAGACACCTTGCTTTTGTAAGAAAATCAGGGTTATATGGGATTTATACCCACTAAAACCCTCTCGGTGATCATCGTCGGTACATTGCGGAAGGCCCTGGAATCTAAGGAACTCACCAGTGCCTCTCTGCTGCTGAGCACATCCCAGGGAGAACTGTTATTCTCTCTAACATTTACTGTGTGGTTCGACGAAATACGAAACCAGTTTGTACATGTCGTCCTCCTCAGGCTCAATGGACAGTCAGGGTCCCCTACCCTCAAAGCTTTTTCAGTTGACTTATACGACAGGCAGGGCTTACCTTAGTCCTATTCTTGATAGACTATTGGTGTAAACGCCTATTGGATCCTAATTTTAGGTATTTGTAATTTAGTTAAATTTCTGTATTTAAATTTTTTGGAAATCACTATAATATAGGTATTCTAAGATGTATGAGTTAAGCCTTGATACCAGCTGCACGTTTTGATGCTAATCTACAATTGTATGGTACGTAATCCTCTATTCACAATTACTGATAACGTACTACAGAAAGCAAAGGAATTTTTATTATCAAACAGTTTAATTACTCGTATTATTGTAGGTATATAATCTTTATGGAAATATCACTTTTATTATTCTTAGTTGTTTGTTGAGGAATATGTGACGATGGTTCTGTAGTCTCGGACTATCCTTTTGATGTATGAAATTTATCATTAAGTTGATGTTTACTTATATGGAATATTATTCAGTCTAGAGTCTTTTCAAGAGTAGACCTGATAGTGTATTTAATGACTGAAGATTTTGTTAAAAAAATATTGCATCGTCAAATTTTATATCACACACTCATGGAAATCTTATGAATGCCAATAGTTCCAAGTGATAGTTATAGTAATCTTTTTTTCGGTTAACATTTAACATTTTTTTTAAGAAATTTCAAAATTGGAGTAATGCGATACAAGTAATCCTATTAAAGCTTTATCGACGAATCATTCAGCACAATTAGCTTATCTAATAATAAACTAGCCTTGTCTGATTGTGGGATATTGAAGTTATCGGTGTAGGCACGGCAACGCAGCTAATGCCTTATCGTTTGTTGTTTTGGTGCGATAACCATCAGTGCGTTTTAAAGCCTTATTATCTTCGAGTGGATCCGCTTAGCAGCGAATCTGCTGGACATAGGCCTCCCCAACAGTGGAGGGATTTGGGACGTCCGTCACAACGATGTCCCAATGCAGGGAACCAGCTTAGTTTCTTAACAGGATGCCCGGGCAGTTGAGATTGGCTTGGATACCGTGAGGTGTTGTGTAGTACTACTTAAACCCCGATAGAATGATCTGCTTCATCAGCCAATACACGTCAACTGCTGGACATTAGCCTTCCCTTATAGTGGTGGGATTTGGGATGTCTCCCATCATGCTGGACCAATGCGGGGAACCAGAGCGATAGAATGATCTGCTTCATCAGCCGATAACCATCTACTGCTGTATATAAGCCCTTGCTCTGTATTGGGATTTGATCCGATTCCTTCCATTTGGCCTGATGCGGGTTAGTGAGGAGCCAGCCTCATTTGTTGGTTAGCAGGATGCACCCTGAGCAGGTGAGGGTTGACTTGGTTCCATTGAGCTGCTGTGTGTCTAGAACTGATGAGGATAGTGTGGTGTAGTGTTATCTTACTCATTGATATGCACTGGTTATATACCATCAGGTGAAGGTTCCTACAAGTACATATGAACTATAGCTTCTGAAATTGTTTCATGAATTAGTGTATTAACGTTTTCTATAGAACATTGTGGAATAGCGTGAGTCCATGGCCAGGTTAATTTAATCAATACAGCTGAACGCTCCAATAATGTTGTGACCTTAGATTTAATAGCAGCACTGCTATTTGTGCATGTTTTTGGAGAAATCATATTTTTTTAAGCGAGGAAACTAGCAAAGTAACGATCGCGATCGATCAATAATACCTACTTAATTATTATCAATTTTGCATAGACTATGATTTAGTCAAGTGTGTGTGTGTCTGAATTTCGTTGTGATCGCGCCCTGGCCAAACAGTAAGGCCGACCATAATGAAACTTGGGATTAATATTGAGCTGGGTACGGAGATGTTTCTCAGCCATATCCGGTTCCGGTCGACCAAACGGATGTAGTGCTGAAAGTCATTATACCATAACTATGCATACTTTTGATATTACTCTTATACTAATATGTTTCACGTATAAAAATTACTATTTATATGTACTGCCGGTATAACCGGCCAACTGGAAGTGGGTTCAAATATTATTGAAGGAAAAGTGTTCCTCGTGTTAGTTTGAGCCATCGGATGGAAGGGTTTTTAAAAACTACATACTTGGGACTACTGTCCCAAGTCAAGATGTTAAGTTAATAAAAACTGAGAGAGAACTGATTTTATTTAGTAATACAAG
>DWLS01002623.1:0-17680 GCA_018246255.1 Pachliopta kotzebuea | reverse complement strand
TATACTTTCTAGCTCGCGGCGCCCGGCCCCGCGCGCGCCGGGCCCGATGAAGCTTTCACGGCCAAAATGGTGGCCCAAACCACCCACAAAACCCCAAAAAAAAAAAAAAAAAAAAAACTTACTATCATATTTAGCGGTCATGCGATAAATCATCATAATCATTCATTTCCTCTATTACTTTTCTACAATATTTTAAGTATATTCACCGACTTCCGTCTTCACTCATCAGAGAAACTAACCCTTATAAAAACCGTCGTCTTTAAAGTGTTGTACGTTCTTAAGTTAAAATTGATTCTAGAAGTAATTTACACAACAAGCGCCTGCGGCTAGAGCGCGGCAACTTCGCCGGAAAGCGAAAAAACACTAATTGGCAATTCGAAATTTTTGACTGAAACAACACAGGGGTAGCGGACTGAAATTCAAAAATAGTTTTATTTTCAATGTTCTGTCTGGAAAGTCTTTTTTTTGTTTCGCTACGAAGTGTTATAAAATACCTTTTTTACGGATTCGGAAACATAGCAATTGCCTAAAAAGGCTTACGAAAACGATCGGAGTACTAAAGTTGTTTGTAAACAAGATGCCATAAAAACGTGGACAGAATGAAGTTATTATATATATTATATACTACGACATATAGAAGTGTGTGGGTAAGCTGAATCGTGGTGCTGAAAGCTGATTACTAATGATAGGTCCTTTTTTCTGGAGACCGTCTAGGTTGGCACTACCGCACTTCCTATTTCTACCGCCAATAGTAATATTGAAGGGTGCTGTATGCTAATGAAATTATGTGGGTAACGGTAAGAGTTAACACCTTAAGTCTCGAGACGACGAGCGCAATGTGGTGCTGTTTATACCATCTCAAGCAGCGCCGCGTCGTTATCACTCGTATCACTTGCTATCAGGTGAAAGCCTTGCATGTATCGTCAAAATGTCGAACAAAATATATATCCATTTGTGTGGGTGACGGCATAAATGAAGGTTTTTAGATTTATTTGAAATTTGTTTAGTTGGTATAGGCCTAAGCTTTTCTTTCTTAATTTCTAATCAACAACTTTGGTTTCTCATTCTTCTATTCCAGTTCTCTATTACTCGTTTTCCTTTTTTAAACTTTTAGGGCGTGGGCTTAGACTAGCGAAAGGTAAACTGGGAAGTTCGTTGAAGCCGTTAACTTGGAGTGAGATCACATAAATATGATATAGGTAGGAAGAGAGAGGAGTGTAACACTCTTGCTGCTCTTGGTGCATCCTGCTAATCAACAAATGAGGCTCTGCCTCCCCACCAACCCGCATTGAACCAGCAAGCGGGAGACGGCCAAATCTACCCTACTACTTAGGGGAAACCAGTGCCCAGCTGTGGACATCTATCGGCTAATGTAGAGATCAACAAAGAGCCAGCTTATAACTCAGCGTCAATATTAGTTAATGTATCTTTAGTACAGACAGCGTCAAACTCAGTGCGTCGGTACAATGTTTAAGTTAAAGAATAAGTAACAGTATGATTTCTTTTTTAAATTCTTAGATATGCTCATTAAAATTGGATAAGCTAACTTTATGTAACGAACCATTCCTTTAGTAATAACACAGTTTCAACTAATAGGCAATAAGGCGTAAGTATTCAAACTTTGTTGTATGATATTCTAGTCTAAATGAAGATCGAGTTTTCTTTGATAGTAATGGAGACCTTAAATAGATATACTATAGATATAACTAAGACAGCGATAAGGCCGCCCTTGCCCACATTTAGATTATAAGTTAAGTTAAGTTAATTAACTGAACCATAATGTGAGCATTAAAGAGTTTATCTACATATCTATCTAAAGCTGTTGAAGAGTGGTTTTTATCTTAATCATAACGTATTTGGTTACCTAATTTTGTATATTCAGTATTAAAAAAACATTTAATACGAAAAGTTCTACAATGAATTATCGAACAGGTTGTATAAGACCAGAAAATGAGAAATGATGCACTATATCTGATTTCCGGTGATCCTATTTCATCAAATCGAAGGGATCTAGGAATCCCATTACCGTAAAAGCCGCCCGCGGGAAACCATATTCCGAATATAGGTGTTAAAGCAAATCGCCCCTATACTTTACATACCATATACACATTTCATATACGTATACCGTTAATATAGTACGTCGATATAGTATCGGATATAATTAATAAAATTAATTAACTTATGGAGACTATTTTAAGATACTTTTAAGCAAACGATGTATTAAGGCAAGCATTTGCTTCTATATATGTTTATAATTATATAACTGCGGTAAACAATACTTCAGTTAAAAAAATCATAATAAATTATATAGAATTAAACAAATATTATTTTTGTTTAATAACAAGTTAAGTAAGTACAGTATTTAGTACAGCTAGAAGGCCACCACTAAGTGGACCTACAATCTGTTGAAGGTCGCGGGAATCCGCTGGATGCAAACAACATACAACTGATCGGAGTAGAGATATTTAGAGGAGGCTTATGCCCAGCAGTGGGCGTTTATCATCTGATAATCATGATTAAATACAAGTTAGGATATAAGTAAATAATTGAAGTATTCATTCATTTATTGATGGTAGGTTTCCGTTACAATGGACAGCCTTCTATGTAGGTACCACCGCTTCCTATTTATACCGCCAAATACTATGCAAATATTACTGTGTTCCGGTTTGAAGGGTGCTGTGTGCTAGTAAAATTACTGGGGTATCGAGACTTAACATACCTTTCACAGATAAGGAAAAATTGTAATTGAATGAAAGAAGGAATTACGATGGAAGCAAGAAAGAACGATGAATGGATGAAGAGGAATAGCACGTATGTAAAGAAAAGACAATAATAATAAAAAAGATGTAAACGAGCCTTGGCCCAAACTAACCAAGGGAGGGAGGATAAAAAAAACATACCTTTCAAGGCGACGAGTGCAATGTGCTGCTGCGTATACCGCCTTTACCAGTGAGTGTATTTGAACAGTACTATTTGTCGGCTGCAATAGGAGCTGTGTAAAATTTACCATTAAAATAACTACACAAGACTACAGTAACACGCTGATAAAATGATTACCAGAATGAAAACATAAACGTCATCGATAAATAGTAATATAAAAATATTACTTAGTTCCAGTTTAAAGGGTGGTGTATGTTATTGAAATTACTGGGGTAACGAGACAACATATTTTTCCAAGGTGACAATCGCAATTCGTTCTATATATACCATCTTAACCAGCGCAAAGTTATGAGTAAGCATATTAGTTACCATCAGGTGAATCCCTTGCTCACCTA
The DNA here is from genome assembly GCA_018246255.1 of Pachliopta kotzebuea. Lineage (NCBI taxonomy): Eukaryota > Metazoa > Arthropoda > Insecta > Lepidoptera > Papilionidae > Pachliopta > Pachliopta kotzebuea. The sequence continues at coordinate 14,405 of DWLS01002623.1, read as the reverse complement.
GTCGATTTGTCCCATAAAAAAAATACATTAAATATTTTTTTTCTATTCAATAACAAGCAAGGCGTTCACCTGATTGTAAGTGACACGCTTGCCTATAACAACGTTTCCTCAGTAATTTCACTAGCATACAGCACCCTTCAAACCTAAACACAGTATTGTTTGTAGATTGCTAATACTGTGTAATATTGCTCACGATATGAGAATTGTAGAAACATGAATAATTTCTATACATTATAAATTAGGTTTGTTGTATAACTTTAGTTTTCATTTTTCCTTGACGCGATCCATCAATAAACAAAAACTCACATTGTACTGAAGGAATGGACCAAAAAAAAAAACTTATTGCGAATCCCCAAAAGCATTTGAACTTACAATCCGATAAAACTTTCACGGAATGGATTGCGGAGTGTTTTTGCAAGTAGAATTTATTATAAACTAGTTTTTTCTCCCGTTCGCGTCCGAGTATTATCCAACTTTTATATGTAGCGGTTATTTTTGTATTGTGGTGATTTAGATTTTTTATACATATCTTTATAACGCTGTGTTTGAGTAACGCTGTTTCTCTCTCTGTCAATATTGCGATATATCTATATACAGGTATACAGATTTTGGAAAACTTATTGTCGGGCGACCAGAATCGGAATGTATAAAAAAAAATTACCAGTAACACATAATTCAAGAAAGATATAAAAAATACGCATCATTAAGGTATCTGGTAACTTTTGGCCCCACTTCCGGCTTGCCAGTTATACCGGAAGTACATATAAATAGAGATTGTTATACGAGGAACATATTTGTAAAAGAATATTGTCAAATATGCATAGTTATGGTATTTAATGACTTTCGGCACCACTTCCGGTAGGTCGACCGGAACCGGATATGGCTGAGAACTATCTCCGTATCCATCTCAATATTAACGCCAAGTTTAATTTTGGTCGGCCTTACTGATTGGCCAGGGCGCGACCACGAAATTCAGACACACACTTGACTAAATTATAGTCAAGGCAAAATTGACAATTACGTAATAAAGTTCTTTTAATACATGTTTCGTTCCTATGGTTATGCGGGTCCAGGAACTTTAGTTTTTTCTCTTTGTATACCTTTTTATTCCTTTCCTTTATTTTTCCCTTACCTCTTTTGTCATATTATATTTTTGTTATCACTCCCTCTTCTACCTGTACCATTGGAACATTCTCTTATTCATTCTTCTATACTTCTTCTCTCAGACTTTCATTATAATATTTTAATTTAATTTATCACTGTCTTAATTTTTTTTAGCCATGCTATTTGATACATATCTTAAAGAACGTGATATTAGTTGTTATACTAACGGCATATAAAATAGAAAAATTCATTGGTGCGGTTTCGAATCCGATATCTTTGGCGTGGGAAGCCGGCGTTCAAATCATTAAGCTATCACAGTTCTCTTACTCTGGTTTAGGTAAATAGTTTCATAATTTGATCACTAAAAAATAATAATTACTAAACCAACGGTAATGAAGCTGTAGGCGTGTTAATGTAGTGAAAACAAAATAACATGATAAATAATTTTGTAATCTCTGCGCCGTACAAATCCGGTCCATTGTTAACGGGCCGTAAAGGCTTAATCGTTTCATCCGCTCTCCTCAATATTTTCACTGAAGGATTATTTTAATATCTCTCATTTGTCTATTGTTTAAATTGAAAAAATATATTTATTAAGCTACGTAACAAGCAAGATGTAACCCAGCAGTTTTTCACATTGTAAGGAGTGTTTTAATAAAGGCGTCATAAGGTACTTCCGGAGTAGGTTGTGCCTGTCGCCTCTCATACTGCAGATGTTTGTAACTGCTTACCGTCAGGCAGTATGTTTTATTCGAATATTCATCGAGGTGATTAAACGAGCTAGGCGTTCACCTGATTGTAAGTGATAAACTTTCCCATAACAACGCGGCACTAGAAATGAAGAAAAGTTGACATCCAAAAGGCCCTTACCTATACGAAAACGGAACATTATATTATATACATAAAGAAATCAACGCGGTGTTTGTTAAAATTGTATACACAGCATCACATTGAGCTCGTCTTCTTGAAGAATAAGGTGAGTCTCGTTACCCTAGTAATTTCAATAGCACACAGCACTCTTCTAACCAGAACACAGTGATGTTTGCATTACTATTTAACGGTAGAAATAGGAACTGCGGTGGTACCTAACTAAGCGATCTCCGGCAACAGAGTTTATTTATGTATATATATAATATATGTATATTCCTGTTGCCGGAGATATATATGTTTATGTATATACATATTATAGTTAACGGAAACCTGTGTAGAAGTATGAATACCGTACGTTTTTCTCATTTCGCAAATACAACATCGCCGCCTCGCCCGCAAAGAAAGCGCCGGCGGGTGCCAAGTTCGAATTCAACAAAAAGGTGCATGAATTATTTCAGGCATTGTTATTGACACCTCTTGGAACGAATGTCCGAACAGACCGCCCTGGGATCAATTTAAATTTTCAGCACTATTCTTTGTGACAGGGGGTGTTCTTTTAATAAAAAAACTACTTCGAGAACAACGAATTTATCACAAACTATTGTACCCGTGTTTATCCGTGGTCGTAATCTGTTGTCGGAGACCATCTAGGTAGGTATCAAAGCAGCTCCTATTGCAGCCGACAAACAGTACTGTGAAAACATTACTGAGTTCCGGTTTAAGAGGTTCTGTACGCTAGTGAAATTACTAGGATAACGAGACTTAACAACTTGTCAAGCGATGAGCAAAATGTGATGCTGTATATAACATCGTTACTATCACCTCGTTATGAATAAGCATATCAATTACAATCCCTTGAACTTCTCGCGTGTAATTAAATAAAAAACTAATTATACTATCGTTTGAATAAAAAAGCAAGTAAAAGTTAGAATGGAGAGGTATCTAACGAAAATTTTAATGAAGTACAGTAAATAAATATATTTTGTTGGTAACTGCCAATTGTATGAGAACCTGTTAATGATAATTTAATAACTTTACTTGAATTGTTAGCGTACATTGTATGTATGTCTTTTAATGAATAAACTGTTTTATTATTTATTTTTTTATTTAAAAAACTTTATTGCAACACCTTAAAATATACACAATAGGCGGACTTAATGCCTACAGGCATTCTCTGCCAGTCAACCTAGAAGGTGGGAGATGATATAGTAGGTGAAGTGCGAAAGATATATTATTATTATTATACAAATAAATAAAAAAGGAGGTATAGACATGTATTTAAAAAAAAATTTAAAGTGCAAAAATAAATACATATGTACAATACATAAATAAGTAAAACATATAAGACAAACTACACCTGTGATTTCAAAGAGTACCCTTTCACCAGTATCCTGAAAACTTCTTTGTTTGGAGCTCTTCTAATATTGACAGGCAATTTTTATTTATTTAAAACAAACTTTCTTAATACATTGTACACTTTATATGCAAGATTTTTTTTGTGTTTTAACAAAAACTGTTCGTTATTTATCAGTATATATACTTCGTTACAACATATTACGCAGTAGCACGAACGAATTAATCTCGTCGAGTGCAGTGCTTTGTGAGAGTATAATTTGATAAAGGACAAAAGGTGTATGAGAGGTTATTTTCATATTGATTACTGCCTTTGATACAAATGAATCACACACACATAGTCGATGTATGAAATTTTTCTGGTCTTCTGAATTAATTCTACTTCATTGTTTCAGATCTGACCACTCTCCTTTGTATTATGACAGTTTCTTATTAAAGTTCTTCATTTTTTATATTGCTCGTTCTTCTACAAAGTGGGACAGGGATTTTATTACTCTTTTCATTATATCACATTTCTTTTCCTCTTGTCTTTGTACTTATCTCTGTTTAAATTTTGTCTTTCCTCGTCTTCCACTCTTTTACAATTTTTCTATCTCATCTTCTTACAAGCTTTGCCTCCCACACTTTCGTCGCTGCTTATTCTATTTTATAATTCTCTGTTTTAAATTTATAGTTACATTGTAATATACAGTTTATTTCTATCACATTTCTTAACTTCATTTTTTTATTTTAATTAAATTCTCTTTTGACTTTACTTTATCTATATCCTTACCTCTATCATACTTTATTCCTTTTTATGTCCTGCTCCATCATCTTTCTGGCATATTTAAGAATTATGCAGCGACTTCCTTCTACACTCATCAGGAGACGATGTTACCCTTCGTTATCCTTTCCTCTAGCTCCAACTCACATTCGAGACGCCTAAGGTTACAGCCGTACATTAAATCCTGTATTAGTATCCCGTGGTTCATGTTTAGTACTAAGATTAAAATACTTTACTTATTCTATTCATAAAGGTAAGTATAATATAGTTCTCTCGACTAAACGATGTACAGCTTTATTAAATTTTAAGTATATGCTCTAGGATAAAATTACGCCGAAGTGGCTTAACGCTGCTAATTTTCTTGTATTATGCGCTCATTGTGCACTTGAAAGTCAAGCTGAAGTATGACTTTGTATTTGCGACCTGACTTACTTGTAACTTTGTGGAGAACCGACCGTTGGCATCGGTACGTCTAAAGTGGGTGAAGTTATATAATACTTTTTTGACTCTAACAACAAATAGGTGAATTAATAGTGATATAGGAGAGAAAAAACTTAAACTGTTTTTTTTTCATTCACTAATAATCGGTTGTTTAAATGGGGTGTGAGGGGTCCTACACAACTCACAGAACCGACACCTGTTCAAAAACTGTAAAAGAGTAATAACAGAAATAGTTAGTACTAACAAGACCTAGTAAGCAAATGTAATGACTAAGAGAATAAATGCTATAAAACAAATAAAAAGAAAAGAGATAGATTTAGGATAAAATATATAATAAAAAAGGTAAGAAAAGACAAAGAAAATAATAAAAAAGATAGGAAAAGTAAAAAAAGAGAAAAAGAAAATAATAAAACAGGAAAGCAAAAAACCCTTTTTTATTTTATTTTGTAGCGTTCTCCTTCGTGTTGTGGGTTAGGACTTTCTATTTATTTATTATTCCTTCTTTTCTTTCCCACTTTTCCTTTTTATCTCTAATTTGTCTCTCCTTTCATTCTACATTTCCTTTTTTCACTCTTTCTATATATCCTTATCAAAAGATATAAGACTCATCATTCAGGCATCGCTTCTCGATCCAAATTTCTCCGCATTTTACATTTTAATTAACTTTTCTTTTTCTATCTTTTATCTGTATTTATTTACATTTTCCAACGTATTTTCTATTCCATTCCATTACATTTTCTTCTTTTCTCTTATACATTATGTTATATTACAATCTTACCTTTATTAGTTACTTGCTTTATTTAAGCTTATTATTCTTCCGACTTTAACAAATATGCGGCGAGTTTTATCATCACTTATCAAAGAAGTGATATTGTCAATGATAATTTCTTGTTCTAGTTTGATTTCAATAGTAAAAGATCAATACACAAAGAAGGAACGATAAAAATAATCCCAGATCAAGTGCTCGTGATGCACCCTGTTAACCAACAAATGAAGATCAGGCTCCCAACCCGCATTGGACCAGCATGATGGGATACAGTCTAAATACCACCCAATATTTTGGAAGGTCTTTGTTTATCAATAGACGTCTACTAGCTGATAATGATGACTTACAATAGGTTGGAATACGTAAAAATTACACAGAACATGATTAGTCTCAAAACTAAACAAGATATAACTAGATTACTTCTAAATATCTTAAAAACACATACCCGTCCCTCATTACGAGCTGTTTGATGTTAATGACGAATTTACAATTATTTACAGTAACAATTAAAAATAAATTACACTTAATTATAGCAATTAAGGAATCATGGCCCGGTCTGTTTAACAAGGTCTACTTCAAAGGGCAGAAAATTTCTCAGCAAACTGTGAATGACAGGGCTTTGATCGCAGAGAACGTGTTTGTTTCTTGGTGAGTAGTCTTTAAATGTTTGTACAGAAGCCCAATTTTTTTTAATAAAGGCCACATACGAAAGCTCTTGGTGATCACTTACCTTGCTGCTGAAAGCACGCCGACCGTTACGTAATAGAACAAACGTATTGGAAATCCATATACGGTATTTAATTCTTCTTCAGTGAATTAGGACTAGTGATATTTCTCACTTTGCAGGAAGTTGCCTTAGTAGGTATTATCTATCCCTAAATATGTCGTTGAGCAGCGACAGAAGTATCGGAGGCGAAGCGTGTGAGAAGAGGAGATAGAAAAGTTGTAAAAGAATGGAAGGCGAGAGAATGAAAAAGGGAAGAAAAAATGTAAACAGAAATAAGTAGAAAACAAAAGGAAAAGAAAGAGGATATAAAGAAAATAGTAATAAAATCCCACTTTGCAGAAGAACGAGGAAAAAAACATATGTGGTAGAATAAATTGATTTTTGATACAACAAAAACTTATAATAAGCAAGCAAAGCAGGAACATCCGGTAAGTTATATATCTACTTATAATGCACTCTGATTATATGTTAATATTCCACTCAATGTCTTTTTTCAACAATAATATGAAATGACTACTAGTCATATACCGTATACGTATGTAATTTATATAAATATAGGCGCTTAAAGTTGCTTAATTACAGTGGCTGAGAAAGCACAAGGTGTTAATGTTTAAATAATAAAGATCGTGACCATTACTATCAAGTCAATATACCACAATTTCGGTTACTTTAAAATATCAAAACTTAAAACGTATGTAGTATATTTAGAATCTGTTTCAACATATTATTATTCTATACACCTTTAATTTTATAAATCAGTTATTGGATGTTATTTCTATTTATAAGTTTTTCAATTTACTTTAACAAACCCGCAAGTCAAACGCAGACGTCTGATTTTGATTCATTAGTTATTGTAATGTAACCGCCGGTTGAACTTGGGTTTGGTACAAAAGCACAGTTTACATAAATAAGCAAACGAAATATTTTCTCAAAATCATTTCTGCTTACAATTCATAATTTCTTTTAAGACATTATTTACAGAAGCATTTTCTCATACGGTTGAGCGACGGGTTGATCACATGCAGAGCTTTTTTACTTTCAAAATATTTTTAATATTCAAAATAACGGTCTTATTTACGTATAAGTTTTTTATACATACACATAGATAATAGAGAGAATATATTGTACAAATTTAATAAAATTATAATTTATGGGTGATGATTATGAGATTTCTATTTAATGGGCCACAATTATGAAAAAAAAGTAAGACAAGTATAATAAAAGGAAAAAATATAGGTTATAATATATATTATATTAAAAATGCTTTTAAAGTGGTAATGAAACAGAAAAGAGTTTACGTATAAAATATTAAATACATATGATTTTTGCGTTAATAAATATATCATTGTAATGTATAAATTATTACAGTTTTTTATAAAAAATTGTTACTTAAAGGATGTTGACGAAAATTCTTCTAATGCTCGTACTCTTCTTCTAATAATATCCGGCAAAGAAATGCCTTAATAAAATATGGCTATTGGTATAACATTTTTATTTCAGATGTCAATCGCCTTTACACTTTATATTTATGCTAAATAAGTTTCCAAGTTAACAACTTACTGCTACCGCTCTTCAATTAACATTTAGTAGCATTTAAATTGTAATTATACATTATTAACAACGAATACAAGTAGCAGTTAACAGTAAAGCGCCCGAAGAAATCTTATCCAAGATAAAATTTATCTAGACACTTGGCAAGCGTATTGGCGTTCACAGCGACAGCCTTTTTTGTTTACTTCCTCTAAAGCTTCTATTTATTTATGTATTGTTTGTCAACGTGAACCACTACTTATCTTGGCATTTCTTTGTTAGTTTTCAACTTATTTTTGTTATAGCAAGTTATTTATGAGGCGTTATCGTACCACAAAAACTAATATCAATATTAAAGTTGTATTTGTTAAATAAATATTTTTTTCTTCCTTATAACTAAATGGTACTAATGTTTCTGAATAGTTTATGTTTTGCTTCTACAAGTGGTCTCCGAATTTGTTCTCTCTTAGTTTATCAACCAGTTGCCATGAGGCACAAGTAGGAATAAGTGTTCGCAAAAGATCTACAATAGAAACGTGTATATGTTATGTCTAAAATGTTAATGTTGTATTATATTTCAGTAGATAAAAATACAAAGCAGAGAGACACAATTTCTTGGAAGAAGTACTTAAATAAATCTTAAACACGATGTTCAAACCGTGTTACAGCCTGTGAACAATTCATGCAACTGTCCGGAGCAGAATATTGCATCTCGGGAGCTAAATAGGATTGCTACTCAGACATGTAATCAAGCCGCAGACATTGTCTGCGCTGCAATATCTTAATGTTTATGAAGCTAATGGACATACTAGCTTCTGCCTGCGACTTCGTTGCGGATAACTAGCGATATGAAAGTTAATTAAAGGGTATAATATAATATTAAACAAAGGTATGTAGTATAGTACAAAAGACATCAACGATAATCAATTTTATGCAGAAATAGGCTAAGTACAGTACCAATCACTTATGTTATATATCTATTTTAGAAATTATCGATTCTACCTAATAGACTCATTCTGAGAAGATTCTCCATTCTGTTTAAACTTAGCATGATTACCAAGAGAGAAGTGATTTTATTAGAAGACGGTGAGATCTTTACAGATAGTCACACCAATAGCAGAACTAAAATTTACCCTTTTTAGAATTAAACTCTAGATGTTTGTCAATACTTTGTTGGCGAACGGACATGACGTCACCCTGCTCCGAATCGCCACCTACCCGTTGAGTAGTACACGATTTCTTTTTCTTCCGAATCGTGTTACCGACTACTGCTACAATACTATGTTTAAGTAAAGGATATTATTTTTCATCGTAAAGTATAAGTCGCCTTTGTTCACAAGTTAAAGTAAAAAAGGATTTTATAGCGTCAGAGAAAAACTGTTTATGAAAGATTTCAAGAGCTTTTGCAAACTCCTTTATGCAGTTGTCTTTTTTTTTAAATAATTCTGGATATATACAATCTAAAGTAATAAGGGTAGTCGATTAAGTTTAACGTTGGTTTTTTGTAGTAAGTTTCTCTGAAGCATTGTAACAAGCTGTCGTATTTAGTTAATAGTAAGTTTTTATGTGAGTGAAAGTGTTTTAAATTATAATTAAAAATGTATATCTTTATACTAATTACCAACTTAAACATTGTTACCTTAGTTATGTACCTTAAAATATTTTTCGGACATTTCATTCGCTTTTGGAAGCATGTAACAATGTTCATTATTAATATTATTACTGTACTACAAACAGCCAAACAAAAAAAAATAGTAGACAAAACTGGAAGGTGAGTTTTCCATTCTGTATCTTTAAAGACCTGGACCTTAAAAAGGATGAAGTATACATCCGCATAAGTTCAAGGCTTCACTAAAGAAATGTTGTACACTTGTCAGATATCCTAATAATTTAACGTTTTAGGCAAAATACCAAGTTTAACGTAAACACAATGATGGTGCCTTACTAAGAGTGATAGTAATTAACTCTTGTATATTTTAAATAATAATTATAACGGTACCATAATAAGTAACTAAGTAAATGACTTCGGGAATTAGACTATGATGATAATACTCTTAAAATCTGTATAATTATAAAAAGTGGTCTTTTCTATCAAATACATGATACACCAACAATTACTTATATATGCCACCGCTTCACCCAATGGAGGGAGTCAGGAGTCGCTTAGCAGGTATCCTAGTTTGCACTCCTGTATCCCCTCTCATCAAAATTATACTTAAAATGTAACATCCCATTTGTAAATTTTCCAATACTGTAGAAGAAAACTCCTCGATCTTTAAGATTGTGGAACGAGCTCCCACCTAGTATTCGTTCAGGACCAAGGCTTCCTTCAAGCGAATGTTGTGGGAATATTACACCTCATTATAATATATCCTTTCTTCCATTCTTGGAGTCCATGTCATCTATCACTACTATGTGTGTATGTATTTATTTTCAATATATGTATATTTATTTACTTATTGACATTTCTCATAGTATGTATGTTCTTATTATGTTTGTATGCACCAATTCATTACCTTTGTAATAGAATAACATATTTATTAACTATACCAAAATTTATTAACTATTATGTTAGTTTTTAACGCGTTACTTAAGTTCTCTGCTCAATACTATGGTAGACTGGAAGAGAATACCTTTTGTCATTAAGTCCGCCTTTTTGAGCCTCTATGTGCACAAATAAAGTTTTTAAATAAAATAAAAGGAATCCAAATAAAAAATACATATTTATTTGTTACCACAAACCTAAAATATTACAAAAATATGAGTTCGGAGCTATCTTTACACATTTTAAATGTTTGTGGTTCACTGGTGGGTTTTGGTAGCAAACCCGTGTTGTAAGTCACCAAGTCTCTAAGGTGCAGTTAAAATTATTTAAAGACTAATATTTGTTCGTTACATTCGCAACTAAAAAACGAAAGAATAAAATAAAATAAATTCAAAATGTGGTTACCATAGCTATATATACATACATATTTATATAGATGAATATATATAGTATATATCAACCATTAAGTTTGCATAGCGACTTCCCTTTCTGCACAGACGAACACCAAAAAAGGTTAGATATTAGTAGGATTTTTATATATATTTTTTTATTTAACTACTGATTTATTTTATTATTATTTTACCTTAAATATTTGTTAAATACCGTTAACACGTATTATAAATTAAAAGTAAAATTGTTCCGTCAAATAGGAAACAAACATACCTAATTTATATGTACAGTGGAATGACTGCCAGCGTTCTACCTGCGGTAGATAATAATAATAATAATAAATTTGTTTCAAAAGCCAACTCCCGTCACGATTTACACACATTGCGTATGAAAAGCAATATCGGATAATGAGTACCGGAATGGGCTACGTTATATGAAATTTCCGCAGAGAATTTATTTAATTGTAACATAAACTTTTAATAAAACAAAATATTACGTTTACTTTACTGTTCATTAAAAGATCAAACCGCCAATACTAAATGAATACTGAATGTAATATCATTTTTTATTCACCTGATTTTACCGTTTAAATCTACGTGATTTGATACATGTCTTAAAGGACGTGATATTAACTGTACGTTGTACTAACGTGTTGTTATACTAACTGTGCGTGAATTGAATAATTCATTGGTGCAGTCCGAATTCAAACCCGGTACCTAGGGATTGTTAGGCCGTTGTTCAAACTACTAGGCTATCACGACTGAGTAAGTACTCTTGCACACAACAGTGTGGCGCTTGTCAACGTAGTATACAAAGCATCACATTGCACTTGTTGCCTTCAGACACAAAGTATTAAGTCTCGTTACCCCAGTAATTACACTGGCATAAAGCACCCTTCAAACCGGAACACAGTAACGTATACACAGTACTATTTGGCAACTGCAAGGTTACCAAGATCATCTCCGACAACGGAGACATATCACTATTAAAAATACTTTTGCTTTCAATATACGACTCAAAGATTCAGCTGTTTTCAATTATAATTTGTTTTAAACAGCATTTAATCATTCGACAAATAAATAATGATGATGCCTGCAGTAACAAAACCGACCAGTGTAACTTTCTGCTTAACTCTTCTGCAAATTATACAAGTGGTAACTCCCTACTCATGGTTACTGTTTAGGTAGTGTCCACTTTTTTAGTGTGAATAGTATGTGTAGGTACTAAAGGCGTAGAATTACTTGAGTAACGAGATATGTAAAGAGCGCTAAATGGTGCAGTCGTTGGCAGCATCGCCTCTCTGATGAGTGACGAAAAAGTCGCCGCATATTTATAAAGTTTGCCAAAGAGATATTCGAAGGAATAATAAAACCAGTAATATAACAATGTAAAAGATTAAATATAGAAATGGCAAAAATATGTAAAAATGAAAATGCGGCGAAATTTGTATTGAAAGGCGATGCTTGAAAGGTGACAAAAGATAAGGATATATGGAAAGAGTGAAAGAAGGAAATGTAGAATGAAAGGATAGAGAAGTTAAGGAAAAGAGAGAAAGAAAAGATAGAATAGCTAATAAAGGGAACGGTACAAAAAAATATGCTGCAGTACTTTTGTACTTAAATAACGCTATTGGATGAGCTCTTCCTTGCTCAATTCGCCGCTTCATCAAAAAAATGTAATGAAAATGTATACAACTCTGTATGGTTTAATTATTTATTTACGCCTACATTAAAATCATTTAAATATTCACCCATTTTCATTGGGTTTTTATTTATCAATAACAAAAATAAAGCTCACTGAGTTTCAGGTGTTTTATAATAGTTCGTCGTAATAGCCTAGTGGTTTGAACACCGGCCTTCTACTCTGAAGGTAACAGGTTCGAATCCGGCCTATACTAATGAATTTTTTTATTGATATGCAGTTAGTATAACACCTACTAATACCACGTGCTTTGATATTGAAGGAGAACATCGTGAGGAAACCTACATATCTATGTGATGACCATCCGCGGTCGAACTGCTATTTGAAATAGTGAAGGCAATAGCAACACCAACTCCATTATAACTGACAAGGAAGTCGTGTGGTTCACTGCACATGATGACGACGACCCTCAGTCATGAGGAAATACGACTTAAAAGAAGAATAGTTCTGATCTTTAGTTACAGATTTGCGTTGTCTTATAAACAAAGGGACGCGATGAATAAGACTTAATACGAAAGGGCTTATCACAAAACAATGCCTTTTTTTAGAGAAGCTAATTCTTCAATAATAAATTTTTATATTACAATCATTAATATAAATTTACACTAGCACATAACATAAAGACTATTTATACTGCTGACATTGATTGGGTGGGAGACGGACAAGAACATCTCAAGCGCCTCCCTACGAGTTTTGTGAAAGGCAACTAAGAGCAGCTTTCATTATGACCCTTCACCAGCATACTGGGGAGAGAAATAACATTACATTTTATCATATTTTATATACACTATAATGACTATATTCTTTTTGTATGTAACACACAGCGTTCTTAAAAAAAATGTGTATTAAGACGACTTTAACTCGCATAGAGTTCTCTTCTTGCAATCCTTGACGTGGAAAGGAAAGTGCATGCAGGTAGAACATTGGTACGTAATTTAATAATAAAACAAATGATTTATAAATAATATAACAAAAAGTAACATATTTAAATAATAATATAATACGACAATATATTTTGTTATGATTATTAAACATATACATAAAAATTTAATAGTAGTTATCTAATTATTTGTTAGTTAAATAAAATTCTTAACAATAATACTATTATTCATATTATTATTGTCTAATGTCCAGTATGTTTTGTATCCTTAGAGAAAAAGAATGTTTAAAGTTTATATATATTTTTAAATATATTTATATATTAATTTGTTTATGTATAAACTTTTAAAATTCCAGGTTAAAATGGTCCCTAACAACAACTATCGGAACCCTAGTCAATATCACCTTCTTGTGGTGAAGCCTGCTAATCAGCAAACGAGACTGATTCTCCACCAAGCTGCTTTGGGCCAGCGTAGTTAGAGATGGCTCAAATACCCTCATTATCGAAGAGAGGCTCGTGTCCAGCAATGGACGTCTATCGACTGATAATATGTATATATATATCATCAACCGATATATATGTAGTAGACATCATTTGACTAAAATGAAATTTGATTATTATTCCACTGTGGACATCATCCTTAAGAATAATATCCAATGAATTCCTGAACACGGATGCTGGGGCAAGAAAGATTGAGTGCTGGTTATTGAGATTGGAAGCAATCCAAAATTCTGACGTACGGACGATGCCCGATCAGCGGGAACCGAATTTATGTAACACGCAGGCCTTTCCAATAGTACTTATGGCTGGACCACTCTTAAGATTTTCAACTGAAGAAAGCTGCCATTTTCTTCCATCGGTAGTTTCTAAATTGTTATACGGTATGCAATAATTACAGCTGTAATATACTGACGCAATATTCAAGTTATGGTAAGAACTCCCTGCCGAGGTTTTCCAAAGGAGCTACAAAATAGAGTCATGCAAAGAGTGCGTGAATACGTCCGGGGCTGGTAACGAGCCTTCTGGTGCTGCAGGCGTTTATAACCTACGGTAATTTTTTACCATCAGGCAGGCCGTATGCTTGTTTACCATCTTAGTAGTATAAAAAAACAATTTCTTTATAAAACACAATTTGTTCTTCTGGACTTCTGAACCTCTGCGCGAAATATAATTATGACTTGTCCGGCCGTTAGCATAATTTTTTTTTTAGGGACTATTGAAAATCTGGTTTATGGTCTTCATAAGCTACATTACCTGGGTTCATTCATTCATTCATCTCAGCCTATTGCAGTCCACTGCTGAACGTAGGCCTCTCCAATAGATTTCCAGCGCGAC